>BQNB010140572.1:1011-17397 GCA_026074375.1 Tanacetum coccineum | reverse complement strand
CTTGCAACGTCTTGATGAAATTCTACCAAAGCAAGCAGAAGAAAAGGGGATAAATACGTAAGTTCAGAAAAAACCAGAAGAAAAGAGTATTGTAGAATTGCTAGCAGAAGAGCAGGCAGCTACAATTAACTCTTTATATCAAAATCACGATCCCTTACAAAGCTTCATTTACCAGGATGATGATAACGACAATGACGATTATGATGAGGAGAGTACTATTCCTATGAATGAAATTATTTCTCAACTCCCTTTGTCTATTACCCTACTTATCAACCAAAGAGCCCAATAACTCTCTAAGTATGAGGGACGAGCATCTTGACATTATTCCGGAAATAGAATCGGACGAATTAATAAAGTCTAGTGTTGAGAACCTTGTCCCAATCCCAAGTGAGTTTGAGGTTTTTTTCGACAATGAAAGTGAGTGTGATGTGCTACTTGGTGATGATTTCACGACTTTCTTTAATCCTCTTTTCGATTCTGACGACGATTTTTCCTCTAGTGACGACGAATCATTTTCTGATGAGAACGTTCCGAAAGAAAATTTCAAAATGTATTCGAACTCTCTTTTTGATGAAGAGATCGTTTCTAGTAAGATAAATCCGCATCATTTTAATGCCGAGTCTGATCTTATAGAATCTTTGCTTAATCAAGATATTTCGATGGTTTCTTATCCTAAGATTGATTCTCTTTTCGAGGAGTTCTCCGGTGAACTTGCTCATGTCGATTTAATTCCACTGGGAATTAATGAAGCCTATTTTGATTCTGAGGAAGATATTCATCTTGTTGAGAAATCGTTAGATAAGAATTCACCTCCTCGACCTCCGGAAGAACTTAATTCTAAAATTTCTGATGCTATAATCGAATCTTTCTCTCTTATCCCCGTTGAGGATAGTGACTCTCTTCGGGAGGAGATTGATGTTTTCTTGCTTCGGATGACTCGATACCACCGGGTATTGAGAATGGCAACTATGACTCGGAGGAGGATGATCTTTTTCTTGAAGAATTACTTAACAATGATTATGTTTCCCTTCCTAAGTATGAATTATTTCACGTTGATTCTTATAATGTTCCATCATCCCCTCGTCCTCCTGAAAAACCTCTAGATGATGATGGTTAGCTTGATATCGAGCACGATACGGGAGTTTTGACTATAAAAGTGGTGGTGGATATTTTTGATAATTCGACAAGAGAACCTAGAGTTCAAATGCCTAATGTTTTACCCACCCATCCCACCTTTTGTCAGGATCTGGACTTCACTTTTTCTACTGAATTCAGCGGATCCATTCTTGTAGTTTCTTTTCCTTCCGGAAATAGAAACAAGACTTTCGATCCGGGAATATCTATTGAAGTCCAATCCAAGAGATTTCTGTCACTCAATGAATTTTCCATCTCATTCATCAGTGATCCTCTTTCTCTAGTGCTTGAAACTTTGCTTCCATTTTCATCCGAAAATGAGGACAAAGTTTTCAATCCTGGAATTCTTGTTTTAAAAGAGGAGAAATATCCTCATCTTTTATCTCATCGAGGATTTAAAACTTTCAAGAACATTCATAATTTCCTAAATGAAAGCTCGGTGATGATTTACGGAGGGGACATTCCTATCTGGGATGTCCCGTATCTCCATTTCGATCCTCCTTGACCAAATCAAGTATGGGGGATCGAGTCAGGTTCAAGACTCGATTAACAAAAATAAGGGCTTCTCTAGAGGCAACCCGAGTTTCTGTATTGTTTCTATTTTTTAATAAGTGTGACGCGAGGGGGCTCGCCTCTTCTAATTTTATGTTTTTGTTTTCTGTGATGATTGGCAGGATTCCCCAGAATATGAAGACTCTCGTGCTCGTGGTTTTGTCCAACGCTTACTCGGTCTTCATCCCTTTGCATGTTATTTTTAGGAATCCTATATCCTTGATCTTATTGACTAACGTTTCATCTTTGGCATAATTAATAAACGGCTTTAGATTTATGTGAGATTCCCTTTAATATTAGGAATATACATTGAAATTAGTATGAGGGGGTTGGCAACCCCTACACAATGAGGACAATGTGTCGTTCTAGTATGAGGGGGGAATCTGTCGATTTGATCCCACTTGCATTTGTCTTTGTCTTTCACGTAACCCTATTTTACCAAGAAAATACAAAAAAATGTTATTTTAGGCCACAATTTAAAAAAATTTACAAAAATAAAATAAGTGTTTATCACAAATGTAGACTTTCCGCTGGTGAGAATAAGAATAATTTTTGACTTGACCGAGCGTGTTGAGCTCTAGCTTACTTCCTTAACCTTTATAAATGTATAAGCTTTTGCTAGTCTTTTATACAAGAAGCTTTAAAATGTGACTTCTAGCTCAAAAGGCCAAGATTTTGTAAGTTTCCATAAATGGCTTTAAATATGCAAAGCTTAATTTTATTTGGCTAAGCATTCACGGATCTTTTTATTAAAGATTTTAAATTTCCGAAGAACGAGAAATAATAGAGTTAAATATAAGTTGGAATGCTAAGCAATGATTAGTTGGAAATCTTAAAAGCTCATAAGTGTAATTTGTGGCTTTTTCTCCTAGTAGCTTCTAAATATGTGCTCTTTTTGAAAGACAAGTTAGAGTTTTATCACTCTTAAAAGTCCTTTAAGATCAACATTTTAGAGCAAAAAGCTTTATCGATAAATTGATAAATAAGAGTTTTTGATCGAACATATGTTTTAATTTCCTAAAAAGAAAATTTCCCTGTACACTGTGTAAATATAAATGTTGCAAAAAAAATGAAAATTATGTGAAAAATATGTTGCTAGTATAAGTCGCTTAATAAATAAAGGGAAAATGACTTTTTCTAGAATTTAAACATTCTTTTGAGCTTAAATTTGTTAATCCCTACAAAATTTTATAACCAGACATTTGTTAATTCTGATCAGTATTCTCTGCGGGGTGTCAAAAGCCTAGGCACTTGATTGATGAGGTCGGGAGGTTCCGAAAGAAAGCCACTCTAAAGGAATTAACTTACCTACATTGTCTTAATCTTTGAGGAATTAGCTTGCTTTAAGTTATAAACATGCCAAGTGAATTACCAGGAGTTTTTGGTGTTGGATTCT
The DNA here is from genome assembly GCA_026074375.1 of Tanacetum coccineum. NCBI lineage: Eukaryota > Viridiplantae > Streptophyta > Magnoliopsida > Asterales > Asteraceae > Tanacetum > Tanacetum coccineum. Next base: position 14,315 of record BQNB010140572.1, on the reverse strand, counting down.
TACGTCAGAAAGTCTTGAAAATTATTCTCTGTGAGGTGTCAAAAGCCTGGTCACTTAGCCGACAAGGCTGGGATCGGCCGGGAAGAAAGTCATTACACGGGGCAATCTCACATTTGAATTCATTGATCCAAAAGCGAAACGCGAAGCTTGGAAAGGTTATAACTATCAAAAATGTGGGTTAGATGGTCAAAAATCAAACTGAGCACACACACCTTAATATATATATCTGTCGGGAGGAGAAGTTTTAAACAAATTGCAAATATGAGTAGCATTAGCAGCCCAACTTGTAATTAACAATGACCTCATTTTTAAGCTTAGTTTGGGAATAGGTGAAAATTCAAGAACGATGAATTTATCCTTTTAAGGCACCTTAGGATTGAGGAGTTTCTTATTCAGTGATCCTAAAAGTTATGTTCAATAATGAATATCTAGCACGTTGTATGTAGTAGAAAATAAGAACCAAAAAATGTGTACAAGAGGAAAATGGTAAACCGAGGAGTGTTTAAAAAACTAGAAATTTCTTAATCCTTTTTAATTTTACACTTTGCTACTTTTCAAGGTATTTAATTTAACGGGGTTGAAATTTTTGGTATTTTAAACATTGATTTATTTCATTACGTGAGGACACAACAATACTTTAGTATGAGGGGATTTGGTATGTGCTTAAATACACATACCTTTTCCTTAATAAAACGAGCTTAAATAACAAAAAATGGACATAAAATGCCAAATATATGCTTGTTTTGTGTTATTGAATGTACAGGTAATGGATATACATAAAAAGACGAAAAACAAAGCCAAAACGGACAAAACCGGCCTAAATTATGAAGAAAATCGGCCCAAGGAAGAAGCCTAAATAAGGACTTAATGACTGTTAGTCTCCACACCAGAAACATATCACATCGTTAGTCCTCAAGCCATGACATCGTTAGTCCTTACACTAACGCCCGTTACCAGCTTTCTCCTTCATTTGAAATATAATAAAATATGATCCAAAAATGATGCATTGAATGGACAAAGTCAATGCAATAAAGATGCAGTTTAATTTTGATTGGCCAAGATTATAGTTTCCATATGCAGTTACAAAAATAAAAGGAAAGAATCAAAGTTAAGGCACGGTTTTAATGATGATTTGGCCATCATTTGAAGCTTTCCATATGCAAATATGGAATGATTAGAAGAATTAAAGACCTTGACTAATTTACCTCACAACATTTCATGCTATGGACTATGTGTTCATATCGCGTTTGTCTCCGCGTCTTACCAAGCTGATTTCCGGTTTCATCTTTTCCTTATCTCTTTATTTCATTTATGTTTACGCTTTTATTGCCATGTTTAGTTTAGATAATATTGTTATCCCTTTGCTTGTTTCCCGTACCGTAGTATGCTTATTATTTTTAGCTTAGTTATGATAATTAACGAGTAGTTTATTAGTATGTTTGTTGAGTAAGAAGTGCTTTGTGAACTAAGTGTGGAACAATAAAAAGTGACTAATGATTAATATTTTGTGAAAATTTATTTATACTAAAGTTTTGTTTAGTAGAACGGGTACAATTCGTAAGATTAAATAGGCTTAAATTTAGCAATTAATTTCTCATTAAAAAGTCATTTTCATTATTAAGTCCACACTTAAGAATCTAAGCATTATTACTTGACAAGCATATCTCTTTAGATATATTTGAATAGTTTTGTTTGTTTTTATTAGCTGCCCTTTTTTAGAGTTATTATATTATTAGTATTCCTATTATAATAAATCTAGTATTGAGTTGTTATTTTTCTTTAAAATAGTATAAAAACAAAATCAAAACTTAAACCATTCAAAATCCCGATCACAAACGATAACCCGACTTTCAATTCAAGCCTCGTCAAGGAAACAACCGGGAGGTTTTTGAAGTTTCTTTGGTTAAGAGCGATTTTCTTTAAACCCTTTCGGAATACTTACTCTCTATATTATTATTGATTAATCCTTATATATATATAGCTATCTCTTTAGATTATTTTATTTGAATAGTTTTTTTTTTTTTATATAAATAAATAATCTTATTTTTGCCCCTAAAAAATAAAACAGTTTATGTTCAGCTTATATTATTGTTTTTTTGGAGTTGTATTTCGATATTATAATATAATCTAGATTTTTTGTATATTAGGAAGTATTTTGTTGTGAGTTGTTTATTTTTGTTCGTTTTTCTTTTATATTAATAGTATTAATTATAAAAAAAAATAAAAAATAAACAAATATCCAAAACTTTATAAACCATCAAAATCCGATTAATATCACTAAAGTACGATATAAGATTTAATTAACCGGATCTTTCAATTTTTTCATAAAGCCTCTGTCAAGGGAGGGAAACAACCGGCGACGGGGGGGGCGGGATGCGAGGGGTAGGGTTTTTGATATTGAAGTTTTTTATGCTTTGGTCTGTGGTTTTTTTTTGTAGTTGGCTTTTTCTTTTTTTTCCTTTGGTTTATTTTTTTTTTAGTAGCGTTAGAGCGATTACGTTAGTTAGCGGAATGATGCGGGGCGAAGATTTTAGAAGCGGCGTTGCGATGCGATTTTCTTTTTAAACCCTTTCGGGATATGACTCGTCTAGTTGTTTAATAGTGATTATAAATGCTCGGGAGTATATAGTTTTTATATACTTATTTGGAAAGGGTTTAGAGACATACAATTTCCTTTACGTCCTTGACGATCCAAAACATACCAACTTCTTCTTTTGTCACTCACTTACCTAAAAATTGAAAACACTTGTCTTTGCCCCATATGAGAAATTTTTCGATTCTAAGGTGTTATCTTGCATCTCATGATCTGAGTGGGGTCGTTCTGTCTTCTGGAATATGTTAGTTTATTTTTTTTTGTTCTTATAGATCAAACGCTCAGGGACCAGAAGAATCTTTTTAGGGGGGAGATACCCAAAGGCCCTATTTAAAAAATATAGTTCCTTTTTGAGATTCAAAAAAGATCCTTTTTTTTTTTGATGACACACTATTGATATTGTTTCATTTGGGCTTTTTGCTGCTTTTTGGCTTGTTTTTTGTTATCTTTATCTGAGCACACATAACATCATTGTTGCAATATAACAGTATATCTGGCCCTCTACTCGAAGTAAGGTACATCAACGATCAATCATGCTAGATAATCAGTATGATTACTAGTTTTTTCCTAACTAAATCAAGTTTGTGTGTAGCTTATTAACCATGGGATAGGAAAGTTCCCGATGATATACAATTTTTCGCTCCCAAATTCATTTTTCAAAATGTCATCAAGTGGATTGAGAATGTGTGTGGTTTGTTTGGCGTTGAGTAGTGAATGAAATGACAGATTTGGAATTATAAAATAAGGATTTTTCTTGTAGCCTGTGTTAGGGGATGGGGGGAAGGAAGTGTGAGGGGGTGGGTGGGAAGGTAGACATAAAGGAGAGGTGGGTGATTGTTAGGGGGGGTTGGTTGGGAAAGTTGAAGGTGGTGTGTTGTTTGTTGGGCTGGTTAGTTGTGTGTTTTGGTTTTTTTGTTGGGAAGGGCGAAATGAATTGTCGCTGGGGACATTTAAGATGTTGGGTGTTTTTTATATAAGTTGTGTAGTGAATTTGTGCTGGGTGGGGCGTGGCTTTTTGGGTTGGGAGTGTGGGGGGGCGGTTTGGAATTACATATTGAATCCCTGAAAATAATTGTTTTGATCTCATCAACTTTTATGACATCATCATATATCGTTACATTATACCATCTTTTTATCCTGAATATAAAATTGTCCACTTTATATAAGTTATTGCAGACAGAATTATTTACTTAACTTTTGCCTTTTTAAATCTTTTTTAAATTGTTCTTGTAAATTGCCAGTTTAAGGTATTCGGAGTGATTTTGTGAAGACAACATTGCTCATGTTCCTATAATAAAAGGCGCGCACAAATTTTTGGAGCTTTAAACGATGGATATTTTTAAAGATTGCTTTAATTTTGCTCAATACGCCGTATCTACATAAGGTGGATGATATTGGATGTAGTCTCATGCGCCTGGTAGTGTCAAGGTGAGGGGAAGTATTGGGGTTTAAACGTTGGGTATGTCTCACTTCCCATACGGCGTTTTTTATGTTTGCCATAATGTTTTTCCTTATACGTCGTATCCAGCTGGATTACTATGCTGATGAGGGGGTTTAATACTTTTATTTTGGGGTAGTTTTATTGATGGTTGATTATATATATTAGCGCGTACGCAGGAAGATAAATATATAATTAAAATATCACCCCCACCTATACGCCGTTGGGACCTAGCTCATGATGGGCGGGTTGTGGGTCGGCACGCGTTGCGGGTGGCGGGGTAAGAGGGGCCGAGGCTTGTGTTATGACATTATGATAGAGGGGAATGAATTGACCTAAAATAATGAGGTTTAGTTTTCAGTGTTTTTGCAAAATCATATCTGTATACGGTAACATTAAAAGATGATTTGTAAGGAAAGAGGAGAAAAGAAAGAAGGAAGAGCAACCAAAGGTCATGCATCAGATCTTTGATTCCAGAGAAGACACCGTGTTAAGTTCCGATTACTATTGGTATCATTTATTTTTTTGGTGCAATTCGGTGCTTTAAAACATTTTTTTTTTTTTTTTTTTTTTTTTATTTTTTTTTTTTTTTTTTTTGTTTACCTTGGCTGTTATTGATCACACTTGCCATAATTACTATGGCTTATTATTGGGCTAATAACCCCTATGGTATATTAGCCATCTTTAATAAAGTTTAATGTTGGTTTGTTTTTTTTTTTTTTTTTTTATTATTTAAATTTTAAAATTGATTTTTCGTTATTTTATCGTTTTTTGTGTTTGTTTGATTTTGTGTGATTGAAAAAAGGTTTAATGGAAGTTTTTAATTTTTTGTCTTTTTTCACATGCAGTCGTTACTTGGGTCGACGTGTTTGAAATGTCTTGAATATATGCGACCATTTATTAAATGGGTCTAGTTCGCCTCTATCAATGTGAACCTAGAATACTGGGATAGCTCTCCCCATATATCATGTTTGTTATTACGGGTCCCAAATTAGGGAAAACATATAAACTATAAGATTCTATCCTTTGTGTCTTTTTTTATAAAATTATGAGATTAGTTGACCGGCAGCAGGTTGACCCGTTATTGTTTTATTCTACATAGTTTGTTCTTAATTAATTGTTTATTAAAGACTTGGAACAATGAAACTACCAGTATATAAAAAATTCCATCAAACAGTAATAGTGGGTAAATTACCTCTAGATAGATTATTATTAACACTAAAAAAGGATATTTATTTGCTTTATGCGGGGGTATTATGTTAAGTATGACAGGATTTCATCGAAAAACAATCTTGGTATTAGGGATATTTGTTTTGTCCCTGCAGTTGGTATTAGAATAAATGAACTTTCTTGCGCATGGCGAGGATTTTGTTTATTGTTTGTTAGCAGTGCTCTAGAAAGTTTGTGTTTATTTTACTGAGGGGGGGGGTGGTTTGCTGTGGTGTTGTTAGGAGTTTAGTCGTGGTTTTGTTTTTTGGGGACAGAAGTTTGTTAGAGGTGGTGTTTGTTTACCCCTATTTTATCTTCTGATTTTGTTTTACTTGCATGTTTTTGTGGGTGCGTGTTTTTTAGAATTGTGTAGAATTTTGATTTATTGTCTCAATTAAAAACCTTTTTCTTTCTTTGTGCCAAGTTTAATCAGATTTAATATGGCTAATACGGTTTTCTATCATTTAGCTTGTACCCCTCTTTTATCTTCTGATTGTTTTCTTGCATGTTTTTTGTGTTTAGAATTGATTATTGTCACCATAAAACCTGTGCCAGTCTATCAGGCTGAAAACCTACCATTACCATTAGAACTAGATTTAGCATAGGTTTAACAAGTAATTAGAATTAACTTAATTAGATTAATTAAAATACTGATAGAATATAAGGTTAAAATCTCGCTCTTAGTGTTCGACACCCTACTTACCATGAAACTTTACCCGATCGGGTACACTGCCCGTTAAAGTGTTGTCTTTAGATAAGTCGGTTAAATATAAATTTAAAATTTAGGAATCAATAAATTGACCCTACACGATAGCACATCAAGTTTTTGGCGCCGCTGCCGGGGAGTGAAAAAGTTTAACCTTTAATTTTATTAGTATTTCTAACCATTAGCTTTGAATAATTTAATTTGTGTAATTTAATTCGGTTTGTATTTAAATTAATTATGTGATTAATAGTGTGTTTAAATTCCAGCATTATTTAATTATTTTCAAAAGTACTCTACTTTGTAGTCCATTTCCCTGCTTCTGGTTTCCAGCATAGGTTTATCATGGATAATCTAAACATCACTATGGAGGAATACATCAGACTTCAAGAATAAAAAGCTCTAAGTTGCGGTAAGACGTTTGACTGGCAAACTGCCACATACGGCAATATGGAATATTATGAAAATGAGGACGATAGCTTCATGAATTTTGAAACTGAATACCCAGCTATAGTCTTTGATGATACATCTGATACAACACTTTTATGTGAACCCACGGTAAGTCCTCTTAACAATAACAAAATTGACTTTAAGATATCGTTTAACCAATCCGATGATGAAGATTACATGGTAATTTTTGATGAAAATTCATTTTCTTATAAAATAATTTATGTCGATAATTTAAAAACGGATTCGGAAAATGATAATGATAAAGTCAATATACCTTTGTTTCTGTTGCCCGAACCTAAGGTAAGTTATTTCAATGATTTAGACTTTCTTAAAGATTTTGTGAAAATGAATTTCCAGCCATTGTCTACAATGATGGTTTAACATCTAAATTAGATATCTTAACTGAACCTTTCATAAGTCCTCAACATGTCGATGAATTTAATATAAAAGATGAAATATCATTGTCCGAATGTGATGAAGAGGAACAAAACATTTTATACTTTAATGATCTATTTCCTTTTAACGTAATTTATGCCGATGATTCAAAATTGGATAAGGATAATGATGATGATAAAATCAATATTAAAAAGTCTTTGAGGGTAATGTAATAAATACCGATGATGGTGCCTATGCACATGTGTCAAATAAGCTTTTGAAAACAAGTCATGATACATCTAATAAATTTTTCAAAACTAAAACTTTTATCAAGGAATTAAATGTTACTATCGTGGCTTGGAATTATCTTAACAACGGGATGCTATTAAATCTTATTAAGAATCTATATGTGCCGTTTTGCATCTCGTTCGACCCCAAGTTGTTTTATAAGGATGGGATTAAATTGGGGCAAGTCTAACTTAAAGACTAGCTGAAAGAAAAGTACTTACCGGGAGACAACCCGGTTGTTTTTAATTGTTTGAATTGAAATTTTAATTGTTTTATTGAGTCTGTCTTCCCAAACACTCAATACGGCATTATTGAGTCTGTCTTCCCAGACACTCAATACGGCGTATCGAACCCCTATGGATACACCGTATCAAACCTGTCTGAACGTTATCAGTCTTTAATTTCAGTCTTTAATTTTTGCAAAACTTTAAAACATTTGTTTTTACAGGATGCAATACGGCGTATCCTTGGGTTTGGGATACAACGTATTGACCTCCTGTACAGCGTGTTTAATTGTTTTCCTGCTGGTATGTGCTTAAATACACATACCTTTTACCTAATAAAACGAGCTAAAAAGACCAATAATGAACGAATATGACATAAAAATGCATTGTATATGTGTATTTTGTGATTTGTGTCTTGCAGGTACGGATATTAAATAAAAGGACAAAAACAAAGCCAACATGGACAAAATCGAGCACGAGAATGAAAAGAGCACGGAAAAACCATAGCCAAATACGTACCCACATTTTACGAACCAACCCGGGCCCACTTAATGGGCCGGGTCAGCCCACAAGCCTAAAAATCCTAAACCAATATAAGCCTAAAATCATAAGCCTAACCTATTTACCCTTTAAAGCCTAAATCGTATATTTGGCCCAAGATACATGTGTCCAAGCCCAACCTTTTGTCATGGTCAAACACATATTAAACCCAAGTTAAAATTACTGTAGATCTCCTCCTCCCTCCTATATTTCTTTTCACTGTAATGATTTAGTGGCGGGTAAAATCATTTCTACCCTCATACTCGCTCTCAAACCCTTCTAGAAGCTCAATGACGTACGTCGTGACAATTTTGGCAGGCCACGCTGGCAATCCCCAACATTTCTATTGGTGGATGAGATGTGACACTCAAATCAATGGTTCACAATGATTGCGTGGGAATTGGTCATGATTGGATGGACGAGATTAAAGCTCAGGATGTTCATAGGGTTCTGGATCCTTCCTCTGAAGGCTATATAAGGAGGGGACCTCACACACACACATGGGGCGTCTAGTTTTAGCTTATTTTAAGTATTAGTAGCTTATTGTAAACGTTTTGGTTATTGTATTTTCTTTTGAAGCCTTGTAACTCTTTCTATATTAATAAAATTAAAGTTTTACTTTTAATATTTGAATTTTGTTTTACTTAAAATGCAAATAAGCTTATAATGTTTTGTGATTCTACTTAATAAGCCTCAATAAGCTCCTTGAACTTCATAAGCTAGCTAGTACTCAGTTAAGCTATGATCGTGAAGATGGTGAAACTACACCGAGATTTGAAGCATAGTTTAAAAAAAAGCAAGAGAAAAAAAAGAGAAAAAATTAGAAAAATTGCAACAAAAAAAAGAAGGAAGTTTGAAAGATAATCGTTTTGAAGAGCGTTATCGAAGGATTACATGAAGGATCGATTATTAGTTGATATGCAACAAAAATCAATGATGTAATATAGTTTGTACATAAGTGATTAGATATCGCCATTGCCTTATACAATATGTAAAGTTCTTGGGATGATTGAGAGTTGACCGTTACGGGAACAGGGCTTACTTAGGTTGTTAGTTTTTTATTCAATGATCGAGGACGTTGTAAATAGTTGTGTTCTTTTTCATGGTAATGTCGGGGAAGTGTCTAGCAACTTGTACTTTAGGTTAAATCTATTTGTTTCTTGATTTTTTATTTAACAAACATTAACTTCCCTCTCACCTATTGATTAGCCGGTTGGTTTTACGCGAATGGGATGTGATCGAGCGTGCATGTCTATTACTGTCGCTACGGCCTTGTATGCATGTTCTCTAGCTGCTCGTGGTTTACGAATGTTGGTGAAAGTTTAGAAGGTTCCTACCTATATCATTCTTCATCCTAAACGTTGGTTCAATTCAAATGGGATGCGATCGAACTTAAATGTCTAATTCTGTCGTTACGGCCAGTATGTGTGCTTTAGAGCCCGTTGGGTGGTATTCTGGGGAAAGATAGTAGAATGATCAACCGTAAAGCCTTTCCATTACAAAAAAACCCATATTCCTTTATAGACTTGTTATCATTGGCTTTAGTGGTGGAGATGTGTACCTTGCCTAAGCTTTAGGATGAATACTCATCACGACGAGCAATGAGCAAATTAGTTAATGTTATCTATTAAATTAGTTGAGTGATTTGAGTGATTTTCATCTTCTTATTTCGTGAGGTGTTTCGTTGTGTACTTGTAATAGATCGAATAAATGCTTTAACAAAAATATCCTTAGGGATACTTTTTTATAAACTTCTAAAGACTACTTAAGGACAAGTAGATTCAAGTGGGGGGATATTTGATAACATCAAATAACGTCTATTTTATAGCATTATTTGTCCCACGATATTAACCTATTTTGTATATTTATTGCAAAGAATTGTTACTTCAATCTTTCATATTTGAAGTATTGCAGTATTATGGGTTAATGGTTATAAGTTAGCAAATAAAGCGAGTATTATGGAGCTTAATGAAGATATTTTGAAGATTTACTATTCTGAAGACCAATACGCCGTATCCATCAAGGAAGATACGGCGTATCCGTGCATGCACTCACCAAAGACCACAAAGGAAAGAAGATCAATACGCCGTATCCAAAGAAGACCAATACACCGTATTGGAAATATAGTAATAAAATATTCTGAAGATATTAAACGTGGTCCATACTCCTAGAAATTCCCCCAATTCGCGTATCCAGATTGCTCGATACGGATATCGACGAGTTTCCAAACCCTATAAATAGATGACCCTAAACTCAGTTTTAGGTATGCAAGTGAATCCCTAAACCACCAAGTCGACCAAGAGACGAATAAAGGAACATAACAGGTCAGAAAAGAAACTCAAGATCATAGGAAAACTCTTGTAATCTTCGAGCAACCAAATACGCGTTCGATTAGGTTCTTTATTTTTTATCGTTAATATTATCAACCGTGTGTATTTTTACAATGACTATCTGCTGATACCTTTCGGTATCAGCCATGTTTATGAAGGTTTAATGTTTGGTTTGTTTATATTGATTGCTTAATTTATCGTTGCTTGTTGATTATGTTTATCAATTGATACTTGTTTACGTGCTTAACGTTGAGACCAATCATTTAAACTGGGGTCTACGTCCTACATAGTTATTGCGCTGCAACCTTCGGTGTTGTTATGGGCTAGGCTAAGAGTCCGGGATAGCTCTCCATAAAGTAATGCATATAGGTGGAACAAATAGGATCACTAATAACGTCCTGCTTCCCTAATTTGTAACATCCGTGATTTAATCAGGCTAGTGATACCTTTAGAGATGGCTAAATGTTCTTTGTGTGTGATTCTTGTGTGCTATGTGTTATATATGTGTGCTAAGTGATTTGAATAGGTGCATGATGTCATTTTAAGGTGTAAGATCATCTCATTTTGAGTGTGTTTGTGTTTAGTGATGAGTATTCCATTTGTTTACGTATAGTGATAATGGAATCGAATGGCGTATTGCACAATGCTACGTTAGAAGTTAGATGATTTTGTGTTAAGCGTTTAGGGGAAACGTATCATGTTGGTAATAAGTGAAGTGAGTGAAATTTGGATATTTATAGAGGACTTTCTAAATATAGAAAGTAAATTGTGATATGAAAAGTTATTTTTAGAAAGTTAGTAAGTAGCGTTTATGTAGAAAGGTTACCCAAATTAGCTTTAGGTTTTTTGAGAAGTAAAGGTGTTGAGATAATTAGTAAATAAATAATAAATAAAAAAAAAAATATATATATAAAGGGTTTATTCGGCCGGTGAGAATAAAAGGAAAAAAAAGGAAACAAAGTTTTACTCTAATTAGGATTCTATGGATATAAATACAAAACCAATTAAACCCTAAATCACTTTTTCTCTCCCTTTTCCCTATCATCGACCGAACCTTCAAGAGAAGGAAAAAAATATTTTTTTAATCAAGAACAAGTTGGTGATTTAGTGATTCAAGAATAAAGGTTTAGGTATGTTTCAATTAAGCTTTTGTTTAGTTTTCTTAAATATTGTAACATTAATATGAAAAGCATTAGGGGGTTATAAAATCTTCTGTAATTAAGGATGTTTTAATCATGTTGGAGTGTTTAGAGTTTAATTAAGATCTTATTGATGTAAACGGTTAGGTTTAAATCGCTTTAATTCATGATTTAGAGTTGAGCATAATTTATGGCTGTGTTCAACTGATGATATCTAGATGTTAAAAACGTTTTTTATATGATTCCAGTGCCTAAATTGAAGTTTAAATAGTCTATTTTTCAAAAAGTCTAGCCTCGAATGATTTAGAGTTCTGGAAGTTGGTTAAAATTGGTTACAAGAAAAGAACTTGTCATATCAGTTAAATACATGTCAGATTTAGGTATGTTTAGGAGGTAAAAACCTCTAACTTAATGTGAATTAAGGTTAGCCAATATGCAGTGAGTAAGTTCTATAGGTGCCAAACGATATGGAGACTTCGCGAACGGCGTCGCTCCATGAACCAACCTTATGCGGAACTCAACTTGTCGTCGTGGTGTCATCGACAACTTTTTCAGAAACACATCAATAAAATTGCGCACCACGGGTATATCACTTATCCTAGGTTCATCTACCTTAGCGTTCATTAGGGCTTTGGCGGCTCCCAAAGTATGTTCCCCATGAACTCGAAGTATCTCATCACCTTCCAACGGTATTCTAACCACCTTCTCATAACATACTATCACAAACTTCCTCTTGGACAACCAGTCCATTCTCACAATCACATCAAAGCTTCCAACGACTCATCGGTATTCATAGAACTCTAAGGGTTATGAACAAGTGAATAGGATAACAATCGTATATCGGTTTAAAGGGCTTTTATGGCAATATTGGAGATTCCACTTATGCAATAGAGTCATGTATCAAATGAATAAGAATTCCTTTGAAGAAAGGGTTACGTATATTGCACCGAGTGAAACGCAACGAATGAAAAGCAACAGCATACCACGACAAAAGAACACATAAAAAAAATCAATACGAAAGACAGAAATTCTTATACTAATTATCGACTTTACTCGAAAGACCCAAATTAAATAATGTTTTTATAAAAAATCGATTTAAATTAAGAAAGTCACTTTAAGTATAAAAATCATTTTTAAATAATAAATAAAATTGTCGTAAATGTAATTTTTTTATATAAAATTCATTATGGTTGTCATAAAAATCTAGAGATGGTTATCTAATGGTGTATCGTATCTTACCACTATGAATCACTTTAAACCCGCTTTTTATAATAAAATAAAGTTTATTTACCCACTCAATAATTTTCATATCCTATTCGCATAGGCCATTTAAACATATTCTATTTACAAAGATCATTTTAAACACAATTTTTCCCAAACACAATACTTCAAAAGGGCTTTTATAATTAGACATCAATTATAAAATATGTTACTCAAACAAAGGACGCCATAATACCAAAAGGGATCGTAAGACACCGTACAGACTCTAACACAATTCTATTGCTTGAAGACGAAAGAAAATACCAGGAACCATATACTCAAAATAAAATCGAACGAACTCGTACAAGAAAACTCATGCAAGACGTTACGTACCCAAAAGAAAGCGTAAGGTCTTATCCAAAATAACGATCAAGAGAGCAAACCTAAAAGCATCAACACTAACACTTCGCCAACGGGTTGCAAAAACCAAGGGATATACAACCAAGGGAGTAATAATCCATACTAATATGTTAGGAACAATTAGTGCTTAAAAGAAACGTTTGGTACTCATACGAGTAATCAATGCAACGAAAGAGCTAACAAAATGCGCCTATAATCGAAAGTGCAGATTCCGAACAACCAATATACATTGAGACGTCGAATAGGAAAAATCAGGTATCTTTACTAACAAAGTACGATGAAGGGATGCTAAGCTTAGACTTAGGAAATCCGAACAAACAACCGAGAAAACGAACAACCTCTATAATAGAAATACTAGGTATCCACAAATATTAGATAGAAAGGAAACTTACTAT
>BQNB010140571.1:3194-17398 GCA_026074375.1 Tanacetum coccineum | reverse complement strand
CTTGTGTTCAATCGCAGACTACAAAACCCTAAGGGTTTTTGGTTCGATTTTATTAGTGTTATCATATTCGTTGGTCAAGAACTAGCATTCAGGTGATACTACTAGACGTGTAGTGTATGAACTTCGTGGAGGTTACTTCCTTTAGTAACTAGAAGTAGTTTTTGGTAAAGCACATTTATTACACACGTGCGTGTACTTCAAGTTCCGCGTTCGTCACTAGCTTGATTGCTAATGGTATGTTTCCTTATTTATGTTTATGTGTTAATTATATATGCTATACGAATAGATCCGCTGCGTAGCTCATAGAATATTAATTTTAATATTATTTGTTATTAGATAACAATTTCTAATAATTCAAATATATATTCAAGAACACAATGCCAAACACCCCTTAGTGTATAACTAACTACATTATCACATTTTAAAAACACAATGCCAAGAAACATAAATATAATATCATCATCAATACAAGTTTAAGAAACACCCACATAATCTGACATCATAAAATGAATATTCAAGAAAAATAAAAAATATATTAAAAGTTTAAAGAAATGACATACTATCAGCAGGTCTAGAAAAAAGATAATGAATTGGTGTTTACTTTCATTAATCAATTCCACTTTGTAATCATTCATCATCCTGAAATAAAGAACAACAACACTTAAAAACAAAAACAGAGTAACACCCATATTTGAAATAAACAAGTAATTACAGCTTCGTTATGTCGGTATCTCCGTGTTTATGTTGAGAAGAAGCCATTGTTCTTTGTATCTTCAAATTTTCAGTAAAGATTCGTGTGTAGGTTATGAGTTTGTTATAGAAATTGAATATTGTTTCTTGAAAGTTGGTTTGTTTAGAGGGAGGGAAATAATGGGTTTGATTTATATAGACAAATGATGGTTATAAAATGCATAGGATACAAAAGTTATAAAATACACCCTTTTGTTGATAACTTGTTGACCAAGGGTCAACTTTTAGCTAGTGTAATTTTAATTAGTGAACTAGTGTTATATCATTTAGAAATCTTGATCACTATAAAGTTATAAAATACACCCATGTATTGGCATACTTTATAGTTTATTCAATTATAGCATCTCTGGTTTTCTATTTCTTTAGAAAGGCAAATCTTACACACTGACAAATCTTACACACTCACATATCACCAAATTAGGTATGTTGGTTGTTGAAATATGTGCATAATGATGTAGATGAGGAGATGCACGATGCTAAAACTGTTAAGACTGGGAAAGATAAGGATGAAATGACTGTTGCAGTTGAAGTTGATGTAGAAGAGACTGCAGAAGAAGAGGTTGACGATGAGCTAGTTGGGAATAAAGTAGCCACTGCTGATCAAGCCAAAGGAATTACTAAACTTCCTCTAACAACCTCCAGCGAATCTGTATCCTCTGGGTTTGGTAATCAATTCCTTACTCATACTTCTAATATCTCATTGACTGGAACTCTGAAGGATATTGCAGATGCAGAAATTAACTCTTAGATGGCCGTTTAAATCCAACAAGAGACACCACATATCTAGTCTCCATTAGTACTCAATGTACTCGTTTCAGTGATTCTTGAACCCCTAGTTCTTTCACCTATTCCAGATATCCCAACTAAAACTCCAGTTACAACAGCTCTTTCATCTCCTCCTATTATCACCACCATCTCACTAGTACAACAACAACAAACAACACCAATCCCTACACCACCAATCACCACCGAAGCTCCAACTTTCACAACCGCAGTTCCAGAAACACCAACAATCACCACTGCTGCACTTACTGATGTTCAGTTAAGAGTTGCAAAATTAGAAAAGGAGGTCTTTAAGCTTAAACAAGTTGATCACTCTGCAGAAGTTCTTACTTCCATACAATCTCAAGTCCCATCAGTTGTGAATGCCTATCTTGGCACAAGTCTAGGAGATTCACTACAAAAGGTACTTCGGTCACATATAACAAAACTTAAAAAGGAATTTTCTAGGAAGATGGATTAAAAGGATGTTATTGAAGAGTCGGTGCAAGCTAACGTTATCAATGAAGTTAAGAATTTCCTGCCAAAGTTTCTACCAAAGGAAGTAAAAGAAGCACTTGAGAAGACTCCATAATGCTTAGCTCAATCCTCCTCTCAAGATTAATCCGCTATTAAAGCTGCTAAGTCTCTTTCTGAATATGAACTGAAGAATATAATCTATGATAAGATGCATGAAAGTTAATATCACCTGACTCATGACACAAATCAAGAGCTATATGATGCACTAGCATGGTCGATTAAACTTGATGAAAACAATTCAACAAGAGGTCGCAATCCTGATACAGTTCTTAAGAAAATAGACTGTGGAGATAATCAAGATGAAGACTCTTCTGCTGGACCAAACTAGGGTAAGAAGACTAAGAGGAGAAGAACCAAAGAGTCAGAGTCATCTAAGAAGGCATCCACCACCAAGGATACCTCCAAAGGTAAAGCTCCTACTAAAGGTTCTAAAGCCGGCTAGTCTGCAACAGCAGAGGATCAGTTGAAGAACCAATGACTGAGGTGGTAATGGATGACGCGGTTAACACTACGACTGAAGATGTGGTTCATGATGTTGATCAACCACAAGATGCTTCAAAACAAAAAAAAGACAAGACTGCCAAATACAATTGGTTCACACAACCTCCAAGGCCTCCTACTCTTGATCCTGAATGGAATACAGTCCAAGTAGTAGATGATGCACCTGAGGAACATTGGTTTAATGATCTTCTGTCTACTTAGAATGACCCTCTCACATTTGATGCACTTATGGCTATTCCGATTGATTTCTCCAAGTTTTCTATGAATCGACTCAAGATAGACAAGTTTACCAAAGCACACTTAGAAGGACCAGTCTACTAGCTGTTGAAAGGCACATGCGAAAGTAACATTGAGCTCGAGTACAACATGGAAGAGTGCTACAAAGCTTTGACAGACAAACTTGATTGGAACAATCCAGAAGGAGAAAAAAGAAGTACACTACATCTATCACGAAGACAAAAACAGCACGATATAAGATAGTAGGAATTAAATACATGGTTCCTAAGCTTTGGAGTGCTACCAAAGTGGGGTATGACAAAGATGTTGAAAAGGGAATCAAATACTGGGGTCCCAAGCGTCAGCTGTGGTATAGATCTCAGATAAATTAATTCTCCAAGCACAATGTCTACTCCACTCAGAAGATTCTTAGTGTGGTCAGTATGAAAGTCAAGATTCTGTATGGTTATGGTTACTTGGAAGAGATAGTGGTGACAAGAGCTGATCGACAGAAATACACGTTTAAAGAAGGTGACTTCGTCAACCTACACCTGAACGACATTGAGGACATGCTTCTTCTTGCTGTTCAACACAAGCTATTCCAACTCGACGGCAGTGATATTGTTGACTTTACTGTGGCTCTGCGCATGTTCACAAGAAGTCTTATCATCAAAAGACGAGTCGGGGATGTCCAACTTGGTGTAGAAAGTTACCAAAAGAAGCTCAATCTCACCAAACCTCAAAAGACCTTTCTTGGAATTTAAGTCAAATAACTGTACACACCATCATTTGACCTACCAGGGTTTATTTATGATGCGCAAACAAATGAGAGTAATGCGGGTTGATTAGCTTTACAAGTTCTCGGACAGGACACTCAAGACTGTTCGTGACAAAATTCATCATAGGCAACTCAACTTTTATCTCGGGTACAACATAGGCATGCCAAGAAGAAAATGGTTTGCCATGGATAAAAGAAGGACGGGTCTCATGGTGGAGTTGATTGACAAGCAGTTGCTTGAAATGCGGATCATCAGGAACTTGGAAAGATTAGTTGGTTCCAGGAAGCTCGAGATGGACTACAGAATGATGACATGAACTGAATAATTATCAGGTCCAATCTCAAATCATATCTTGTGCATAAAGTGAATATGTAGTATAGACTAGTATCATAGGCAAGTATATATAGTCTTGTGAATAAAGTGAATATGTAGTATTCAGGGGAGCATTAAAATGTTCCTAATAAGGCTTATAAATAATCAGAACATTTCTCTCCCCAAATAGTTTTCAACATATTTGAATCAATTGATACCCCAAATATCAAGATATTTGACATTTTTGATAAGGAGAGAAAATGTGATTAAAATGTGCAATGATTAAATGTGATCTTATGGACTCAAGTCCGAACTTCACCCTCCATGTACTAAATGTTTTTGAATATCAATGCACATGTTGAGAGGAAGCATTTCTAAAAGGGAAAAATTATCAAGGTACTAAAGTTTTGATATCTATATCACAAGTACCTTAATTGAGTTTTTCAAACGGTTTTAAGGCAATGAGAACAATACCTAAAGACCGACAATGTCTTTAATTTTATCAAAGTAATAAGGTGGTTAAGGTTAGGTATTCGTTCCCATGATCCAGCCATAACTGGAGGGATCTACCCAGGGATATTCCAATAGTTAGATTAGAAAGTACTTAGGTATGATATGTAAAAAGGAGTAAAGTGAGAAAAGGGAATAATGCTGACTGAGATAGAACTAGCAATGAAACAAACCCAACAAGGTGTTAGTTATGAAGTGTCAGTAAGCATTGAAAGGGTTGAAGAATGAAAAAGAAATGTAAGGATAAAGGGTGAGAAGAAAGAAGCCATCCATACACTTAGGCAGAAACCAGGTTAATACATATGCTATCAGAAACACTAAGCTGTTGTTTGGTATTGAAGATAGTCATCTTGGACCCAGTGATGCAATGCACAACCCTCCCTAGCCACTCAAGGTCTCTCAACAGACTCTTGTTTCATTTCTCATGGAGATAAACGCATTTCTCTTGACTTTCTCACTCCGATTGAGTTGATATTGAAAAGGTGGCAGTCAGCTCCAGCCTTCGATTACTAAAACCAAAATGCACTATCAATTCTACACCTATAGAGAGATCATCCATAAATCTCACTAGGACACTCACCCAAAATATACTTCTCATTCATACACTGTAAAGACAAGTAATATCTTAAGAGTCCTACGCATTATCCTTGTGATATTGCCAGAACATCAGAGTGATACTCAAGTATTCACAGTGACGATGGAATCCTTCTAGAGCCAACATCAAACAAGCTCTGCGGTACGTGACTTGTGAGATCCTATAAGGATCAAACTTGTGACACTGGATATCGATTCGGTCCAGATTATAAATTGACGGTTGACGAATTTTGAAATGCTTAAAACTCTTGATGTGTTACAAAACCACTTTAGCAAGTGACACATCGATTGATTTTCAAATTAATTTTCTATTCAATCGGTGAGATAGAAACATACCGGTTCATTCATATCGTGTTGTCTACTTTGAGACGCTCTGGTATTGAGAATGGATAGTGCAGCTGCGAAACCCTGTCAAAGAAATTCTTTTGAATTCTACCTGATCACTGGCAGTATTTATACTGATCAACGGGGAACTATGGTTATTGCAACCGTATTCGACGAAAGTGAACAAAGACTCTTTCGTCTATATATGTTGTTTATCACTAACCTAAACCTGCAGGTTATCCCGATGATGACGTACTCTGTACCAGTGAAGTCGAATCCATAGCCATATATTCATACTCAACCAACAATTATAAAGACATGATGAAAGCTCAAGTACATGTTACTCAAGTTTTTCGCTATTCTGATTCTCAAATATCTTCCTTGAAGTGTTAAAGTGTTCAAGAAAATCATTGCAAGGGGAATTGTTCGATAGCTTTCAAGATAAAGAAAAGTATGAGCATGTCAGTTCAAAAGTCACAAGATTACAAGATGATAAAAAGAGATTATGATTGGTTGATGATCTCAATAAGCTCAATATCACATACAAGTCAAGCTAAAGGAACAAGCTCAAGCCTAAAGTCTTAAGATCGCTACATCAAGTTCACAAGATAAAGATTAAGTAATCAAGTTTACGAGCAAAGACTAAAGACATTCATAGAATGTTAAGCTTAAGTTTTGTAAATTGGAGTGACCTCCCTTAGGGGGAGATTGTTAGAGATACGAAAAAGTATCGGTCACTACCAATATATCGTTAAGTAGCTCGTAGTAGAATATTTGCAACTTAGCTAAGCTAACCGGGTCAACATAAGATACCCCTTATGTTGACCGGCCTTTGTAAGGGTATAAATACCCTCTCCATACCATGAAGAGGGTTTGTTGTCTCATTTTATTATTACTCATTGTTTTATTACGCATTTTCATTCTATTTCTCTTCTCTAAGTGTTTCAACCCTCCTCTTTTTCTCTCTAGGATTTTTATCTTTCTACTTGTATTTTGTAAGTGATTTGATTATTCTACATATAAACCCATATACTAATGTAGTATGACGCTTGCTAACCAAGATTATGCATAATGTAACGATAATCTAACGATAATATTGGAATTAAATGAATAATATACTCTTCGACCCTTATGTGCTAATTAATTGCTCGAATGGTTCTTGCTATTTTGGAATGTCATTTATACCCACTTTCCCCATCTTCTTGGAATGATGTACTTCTTAGATTATGGTATCTAATACCTCGTATTCCCTGGTATAGTACGGGGTAAGCGTGTTTATAAAAGTCCAATGTCCAAACGGCATAGGACATTCAACATTAATTTGGGAAGATAATTATTTTTTGTTAAATTCCATATTAGTCGTGATTATGTTATCTTATTTCATATTATTTGTTAGCATAGTACGACATTCATATAGAGAGTTATGTTATATATCTCGTTGTTATGTGGTTTTATAAATGAGTCTTTGTGAAGTCTTATCTCCTCTGGAGATACCTTACAATCTGTCATCTATTTGCGGAACTTTATTAATCCTTTCTTTGTTTTGCTTTGTTTATTCAGAACAGGTGCGCTAATTGTATTTCGTACTCATGATAATCTATTTGAACATGGTTGCTGATTCTACTAGGAGAAGACTCATGCGGACAAACCGCTATGTGCAAAAATGCAACATCACATCTGTAGCTTGTAGAGTGCTATTCATTTGACCATTTGACCAGCGACCTGATTGTCGCATTATATTCTTCCGTATTCACACACCTATTTTTATATGATTGAGCAACATTAGGAAAAAATATATACAAAATCCTAAATGTATCCTTTTTATTAAATTAAGATTATAAAAGTTGGTTAAGGTTTTATATTATTACTTATATTTGAAAGAAGGATTTTTCCCCATACGCCAATTGTAGTTATATTAATATGATTTAAATTAATAATAACGCTTAATATTTTACATTATACTAATTTAAACATTTTGGAAATTTTGAACTTTTTGTCTAAAATTAAAAATCTTTAAAGCTTTCATACAATTATTTTCATGGTTTACGGAATTTCTTTTAGCCTTTTTTTATTCAAAATTATTTCTAACGTGTTCTCACAAAAATTTTAAGTCTTTATATATTTTAGACTCTCTAATTAGATTATAGACTTTTACAATGTATAAAATGTCCGCGCAATTTTTGTTCTTTTGTTTAAATAAAGAGATCTAAAAGAAATATCAATATTTCCAAATGATTCAAGGTGCGTTTTATCACATTTAAAATTATTTTTGTAATCAAAATTGTATAATCGACTTTTAGATTTTAATAGCAGACATTGTGTAAAAAAAAGAATAATTTATTTTTCAATTTCAAAAATTTCATATCTTCTTAGAGTGGAAAGAATTCAATTAAATTTTTCTTAATATTATATTTAAATTTTAAACATTTTCGATATATTTCTTTAAATTTGTTTTATTAAATATTTGCAATATATTAAATTAATTTTATTCTTAAACCTTCATAAGAAACTATTAGAAAAATATTATAAAACACTCTATATTAAAGTACTAAGTTATAACAGAAATTTTAGACACCAATAACTTTATTATGTATGTATACAATATTAATCACACTCTAAAGATATTTTTTATTATGCTTATTTGGCAAGGACTGCAACAAATATTTTCAGCTGGCGACAGTGACTATGACAAAATAAAAGTATCGCAAAACTGTACAAATTACTCAAATCTATAAATGATATCTATTAGATCTGCAAGAAAAACAATATTTCAAAACTTTTGATTATATATACATAGATCTGATTATAAAACAATGTTGCCAAAAAATCGGCCTAGAGCGGCCTTGTAGTAATCGCCGATTAATTGCTACTCGGGCCATATACACTTGGGAAATATAAGTAATAATAGGTGTGAAAACTGTCTCTGTCATAACTAATTCGGTTCAAAGTACTGTTTTTGTCAAAAAATCTGCGTCAAATCGGCACTAATCGAGTCGCAACGGAAAGTCAAACATTTTTTTTTTTTCAATGTGTCTCTTGAATATGTTAACTGTTAATCTTTTATTTATTTTGGCACGAAAAGAGTTAAAAACTTTATAACAAATTTTACACAATAAACTTTATATGTAGTAACAAATATTAACAACTTTAAAAATTAAGCGACAAGGACTGCAACAACTATTTTCAGCGGCGACAGTGACTATGACAATAAAGTATCAAAACTGTTACAAAAACTCAAATCTATAAATGATATCTATAGATATACAAAACAAAATCTTCAAAACTTGATAAATATACATAGATCTATTATAAAATAAAAAAAACTCAAAACTTGAAAACCCCTTGTGGTGATCGTCGGTCTTTGTGGTATGGTGGAGTTGTGGGTTTCGATAGTAGGGTTTTTGTGATGATGGGTTTAGTGGTGGTGGTGTTTGTGTTGATGGTGGTAGATGATGTTTGTGAAAGAGATGAGAGCATTTTTATATTGTGATTTGTGTGCGTATTTTTGTATAGTGTGTTTTGTTTTGAGGTGAAAGAAATAAAATGAAGGTAAATGGGGTGGGAGGATGGGTGGTTGTAGGGCATTTAATGGATGAATAAGTTTTGTAGGTATAGAGAGTAAATATGGATGAAAAATAATTTACAAGTTTGGTTTAAAATGGCGAAGGACAGGTTATATTTAAATGGCGATGAGTTTTGCTGTTTTGGTGTTGTTTGTTTAATTTGAGTTTTTATGTATTGTTATATCTAAACTTATCATCTACAAGAAAAAAATATGTGTTCCTTTGTTTTTGAAATCCTTCTTATCCGTTCTTTTGCACTAGAGTGTTTAGTGCATCTTTTATTAACCAACACAAGAAACCAAACTTACCAATCAACACCCACTTAACCCTTATTTCATTATTAAATCAGTTTTTTTTTATAAAACCACAACTAATTTTCAATCATAAAAATAAGGTCAAGGCCATATACAAATATTCATGATTTTTCTTAAAACAAATCATCCAAGCATATAGATATACAATTAAACAGTACCCAAGATCCAAATTTTA
This sequence comes from Tanacetum coccineum, assembly GCA_026074375.1. NCBI lineage: Eukaryota > Viridiplantae > Streptophyta > Magnoliopsida > Asterales > Asteraceae > Tanacetum > Tanacetum coccineum. The sequence continues at coordinate 8,061 of BQNB010140571.1, read as the reverse complement.
ACATCCCACATAAAAGCAAGAAGCACTCATAATGTAGTATCATAACAAGAACAAACTCACACTCAAAACATAATACAATTTCATAAGTTCCAAAACAAGATTACATCTTCTGATCAGATAAACTTGCAAGACCTTCAAACTAATGTAACCTATATCCAAAAGACCATATCTCTAAGTGAAATGACCAAAATGCCCACTATCGAGATCGGCTAACAAAAAAAGATGACATTGGTAAGAGATGGCCAAAGGATGAAGTTTCTGGTAATAGTGAGGAACACCAAATTGGAAGCAACAAAGTTGGTTTTGGCATCGTAGGTGGTTCAATATGTGAGAGGATATCACAAGGGATGTTAGAGTTAGGATATAACAGAAGTGCAAAGAGGTGTAAAGAGAAATGGGAGAATATAAAGAAGTACTTTAGAAAAACTAAAGATTCAATAAGAATAGGTCTTTGGATTCGAGAACTTGTCCTTTTTCGTTGGAATTAAGCAAATGGTACAAACAAGAGATGAAACAAGCTTCATTGTACCATACTCTCCCGGACTTTCCTTCCGAGGAGCAAGTTAATTGCGGCTTTGGGTCACCAAAATTATGCCTGGAAATCTATGTGCTTTTGATTTAAGCTCGCACTCTCGCTTTTGGGGGGGTTATAAAAAGTGTTATAAATATATATTAGATCCCCTCACCCCTCCCAAAAGCTAACGCCTGCCCGCCCTCCACCCCTTATAGAGAGCACGGGGATTTCCTGTGGGTTCTGTCTGGGCGCTTGCGGGTCGGGGACTGGTATGTGGGAGGGGAGTGTATGTCCGGTGCAGTAGGGTTTGGCTCGGGTTGTGGGGAGTGGGGGTTGTTTAGAGTTTCGTCCTGCGGCGCCGCGGTGTTTTGCTGAAAGAAGTTGTGTGCCTAGTGTTCTTAAGGATTGTGAGATCTTATTAGGTTCGATATTAATCTCATAAAGGATCTAAGGCTATCTATTATATTACTAATTTGTTTGTGCTTTGAATACTAAATTTTAACAAATGTTTCGTACAATGCTATATCTCGCAAGAGAAAGAAGAAAAGTATTGGAAATTCTACCAAGAATATCTTCATGTCCCACGAAAGAGTCTTAGCCGCTCAAAGAACAGGAAAATCTATTATATAATGACTAATCAATATCATCCAATGAGGCATGATATACCATGAATGTAAACGCTGTAAACACCACGTCTTTATAGTTTCTAAACCTTATTAGACACCACCATTGTATTTAGATGTTGGGGGGGGATATGTAATATATCATTTGTGCTATCATAGTAGTCATTTCCTCTATAAAAAAAACCACTCACTCATCAACAAAAATAATAGGTTGACCATGCGCAAAATTTCTTTTCCTCGGGAGAGATAGTGTGGTGAGTAGGGAGATATGGAATATCCATTGTTAATATGGTAGAGTATGTGAGCAATTGATGAATATGATTTTTATATAAAGATTGGGTCTCCTCCTTCATTAAATTGGATAGGCTTTCCTTTTTTTTTCACATAGAGGTTGAGTAGGTTGGACAATGATTGTGAATAGCATTGCTTTCTAGCAAAGTGTGTGTGACAATTAGGTGTAGTACATTCCAATAGATCACTAAAAAACGGCCCCCAACTAATCACAACAAACCCTACAATTCCGCCTTGCCCCAGCCTCTCTCCCCTCTCTCCTACTGCCCCCCACCACGCCCACTTACACCCCCTCCCTTCCTCCCCCCACCTCCCAACAAGAACTTAAAAACTTGTAAACCATAGTGAACATTCATTTCAAGCTTGTGTGACATGAAGATTTCTTGGATATTAGACCTTTTCATAATTTAATGCACTTGAATATGTGAGATGTTTATGAAACTGAAAAGGTTTATACATAGCGAGGATAGATCTATTATATATAAAGATTGGGTCCTCCTCATTAAATTGGAGGCTTCAAGAGGAGTACCCAAAACTTCTATTGGTGTATAAAAAATCTGAATTTATTTAACTCCCTCCTCAATGATATCCAAGATGGCTCTTAATCTTCCAAATTGATTTATAGGAAGCTTAAAAGCCTGTAGGTTATGAACGGTTGACAAAATGCTTCATCTATAAAAACCTTTACATTCACAAAAGCACAACTCAGCTTCTCACTTTCTCTTTCTTCTATCCACTACCAATTGCTTTGGCTCAGGCAACGCCTCCTTCATTGTTACTCGGATTTTGAGATGCTCTATATTTTTATAACTTGAGGTGTGAATATTGATCTGTTTACTTATAAGCAGTCCGAGCAAGTTATGTTTCATCTCTAACGAATTATTCGTAAATTTATAGCAATAAATGATTGTATTGCTATCCTCATGCATATACCTTATTTTTTGTATTATCATCATGTTTTTTTATTGATTCATGTCTGTAAAACTTATGCAGCTCATTCAGAGACCATGGTGGCATGAATGTTGGTTGGAAACAAATGTGACTTGGATAATATCCGGGCTGTATCAGTGGAAGATGGAAAGAACCTTGCAGAAAAACACGAACTCTTCTTCATGGAAACATCAGCACTCGATTCAACAAATGTCAAAATAGCTTTCAAGATGGTTATTAAAGAGATATACAACAACGTGAGTCAAAAAGTTTTGAATTCAAATTCATATAAAGCCGAGTTATCTGTAAACAGGGTGACTCTTTCAAACAACGGTAAAGGCGGATCTAAACAAGATAATATGCAGGTGGTCTGATTCGAGCATATAACATCCACACGTATGTTGTTCTGTATACCTTACAATATAAGATTTAAGCTCAACATTTCATTGTATATATACTTTCTTAGTGTATAGAACCTTAGTAACTATAGGTTACATGTAATCTGATGTTCGTATACCTGTAGTTGATGTTACCTTTAAACTGATCGGTGTTGGCGCATTTGCTTTACATCCAAGTTTGTAATGGATTTTTGTTGGTGACAGACGTGGTACGCTTCTTGATCGGGATTTTCAACTGATAGACCTATCATGATTGGCATGTAAGTTGTCGGTGTTCCTTGCATCAATAAATTTATTAGAATTTTTCATTTTTCCGTAAATTCTTGCTTTACTATACACTTGCAATTTGCGATACACGAGTGGCTTCTCAACCAATTATATCAGTTTGAATCTGGGTGGTATGTTACTCAGCGTCTGGAAGTTAAACACGCTTGGTCTTCTTCCAACTCATGCATCTGATTGGGTTTCATCTTTAACCCCTGCTCATGGAGCATGTTGTCAAGTAATCATAGAATTGGGTCATGTGGTGTGCTAGGAAGATGGCGACATAGAAGGTTGGCAAATTTAAGCCAGTTGGGAGTGCTCGTGAATGTTGGTGCATGGTATATGTAGAACATGTGACTAATGATTGTCCTTTGAGCTTAGTGAACTGATGAGATGGATTGATTTTGTGAGAAATATATGTTTAGTTCATGTACAAGCAATGTCAATGATTTCATGAGTTGTTAGCATTTTGTTTTCATTTAGATGTGTTCCTCTTTACAACTAAATTTCATAAAAAAATGTTAGATGAGTGCCATTATCTTCATATATATTAGTTACGAGTATTTACAAATGTAATGGGTTACTACGAGAGGACTAGGGCTTTTACTAGGCATAGTCGTATGAGATATGTACCGTTGTTGTTATTAATCTTGAAGTGATTAAACTACATAATCATGTGTGAATTCAGAGATCTTACAAGCAAATTTATGATTATATTTTACAAAATTCTTCAAATAATTACAAGTATTTAATGTATTTTAGTTTATATTTTGAGTCGGTAAGTTCAATCTCATTATTTTTTTATTGTTAATGGCAATTTGGATTAACTCATTATCAGATCATGACAAAATAACAAATGGTAGTTTATAATTGAAATTAAGTTTAAGTATAGTTATTTTAATAATTTAAACATATATTTTATTATTTAAGTGTCACTACTTTTATTTACATCTAATAACAAGATGTCTATGTCAACGCATCATCTTAAAAGCATTAGCATTCAAAATAAGATTGGTTGATTTGCATGCCTCTTGAGATCATCGTTAGTTTTGTATCATTTTACTTCCATTGTAATTAAGGTGGTTATTTTAAATAAAGTCATTTCAAGTCTTTTGGGAAGTTAACACTATGTGCATGTGAATAGACTTTTAAAATTAATTATCATTTAATGTTATCCTCAAATTCTTAGTTGAAATCCTCCAATAATTATAGCTAAGTTGAATACATTTGATGCTCCTACGAAATGTAAATTAGAGCTTAGGTTTGTGCAGTGGGACTCGCCTCCATCTAGGATAATATATCATTCAAGCAAAAATCATCACCGCCTCAAATATAAGGGGTATAACCTTAATACCAAGAATCACCTACATCTCAACGAAATCAAAAGTTCAACTTTTTAATGAAAAAGCAAAGCCCGTGCACTCTTTGAATGCCTAAATGACATGGTTTTAATTCACATAAGTAAAAGTTCGATTTTTCCCAAAAAAACAAGCCCGGTGCATCGCACGGGTATGAACGCCTCTATATTACAACGTGCAAGTATCAAAACCTTAAAACAGACACCGTAGAAGTAAAAGTGTGCTTTTACCCAAAAACAGAGCCCGGTGCATCGCACGGGTTCGAACGCCCCGTTTATAAAATTAAAAGGTCTATAAATTAATGTCATAACACAATTATAAACTTTTAGAAAGGTTTACCATAATGGATGCTCTAATCAACTCATTATGTTTCAAGGTGAAGCCTAATAATAACGAGGCAAGCAGACCCGTGCGTTGCACACGACCTGGGTCAATTTGTTTTTCGCATGGTGTGTGTATAATGGTCGCTTGCAGCGTAATTTCATCAAA
>BQNB010140570.1:0-17399 GCA_026074375.1 Tanacetum coccineum | reverse complement strand
AAGAAAGCTCAAGATTACATACCAAGCATAAACACAAGCAATAAGACAAAGATTGCTACATCAAAAGTACAAGATATCAAGTGAAGAATAAAAGACTACGAGCTGAACACAAGATCAATCAGAAGATTGCTGAGCTTAAGATTAGTATTTTCTGGGGTGACCTCCCTTAGGGGGAGATTGTTAGGTTTAAGATAAAGACTCGGTCACCCCGTGTATGTTACAGTTTATCGTAGCTCGTAGTTTAACGTTTAATGTATAATGTTCGGTAATGGGCCGGGTAATAAAACCCAACGTGTAAGCCCATACCCATGGCCTAAGGGACAGTTTTGTAAGACCTATATAAGCCTCTTCCATCTTATGGAAGAGGTGGTTAGTCATTTTATATACACACACACTTTCTCTCTCTAGAGGAGTGTACCTTTTCTTTGTAGCATTCGACTAATCCACTATTCATTCGATTGTGTGATGATATCCAATATCCTACAAAATCTATATAAAATATCTAAAAAAATTATATTAAACTCGCATATTGTGTACAATATGATATTAATAGATAAATTTGAACGACAATATCAACATCAACACTTATGTGAGTTAAACAAAATTAAATCTTTAATCCAACAAAATCTTTATAAAATATTCATCGATATTAATCAATGTTTAAAAAAAAGGTTTTTTAATTGACCCAGTCGAGTCACCGGGTTGTGTGAGTTGTTATTTGCCCACATGTCAAAACACTTGACTGAAGACCGGACCAAAATGGTCCGGTTCGGTCCGGTCCAACAACGCATAATTGTCGGTTTTTTCGTAAGACCGAACCGGACTGACCGGAGCGAGGACTGAAAATAAGAAAAAAGATAGACCGAGGACCGAAATAAAATAGGTTTGGTCCGGTCTGATCGATCCGATTCGGACTAATTTCTCGATCCGGTCCAATCCGCAATCAGTTTTGGTCACCCTAGTCAAAACAGCCGTACGCCCACTAACAACAATAGATTTTCATTATTATCCCAAACAAGAGAAAAAGTCTTCCCCTTCCTCAAACCACCATTAACTGTCGTTACCTTACTAGCCAAGCAATCACAACCACAACAAATCATGGTAGAAATAACAGAAGCAGAAGAAACCCAACCACTCAACTCAGAAAAACAAGACTCACCAACAACAACAAAACGAGTTACAACAAAAGTACCAGAAATAACAATCCACTTATACAAATCACCTCATCTTTAGGCGGCTGGGAACGAGACCAGCTTGAAGTTGGAGACATTCTTGATAAATATGGTCTTAAATCTCTTTATGCTTTTAATAAAAGTGAAAAGACTAGAGGTGTTCCTATAAGGTTTCATCCCAAGAATGGAAGGAGTGTGTTGACTTATAACGATGGATCTGTTGTTTCTCTCGATGGAGATCCCAAGGTTACCTTTTTTTTATTATGTTTTTTTCTTGTTTTTGGAACGTTGGACTTAGGATAGATGATTTGATTTGTCGGAAGTCTTTTTGGAAGCAGTCTCTTTACCCTCGGGTTTTCCAATGGTAGGGGTATGATCTGTCTACATCCCACCTCCCGCATACCCTGGCCTCCGGTGGGATCGGGCATCGTTGTTGACTTAGGATAGATGACTAGATAGTTTAGGGGTGTGTTTGGCACGAAGCATTCATGAGCGGTGAGCGTTGTGATTTTTAATGTTTTTCACAAGTAGCTTTATTTATTTTTGTGTAATGCACATTTTCCAACGCTTCATGAACTAGCATTTAGGAGCTATTTTACACATTATGATTACACATACACCCAGAGGCGGAGATAAGGAGGGGGCACAAGGGGCATGTGCCCCCTAGCCAAAAAAAATTATAGTGTAGAATTTCTAAAATATATGCCTTTTTTTGCCAAACACACCCTAGATATCATGTATGTGTAGATGTGATGTGTGTATGTTTGAATCATAATAATTATGTCACTGCCTTAATTGAAAAAGCTACACCTCTGGTATTTTTATTTTTACTCTTTTGATTATTGAATTGATAGGAACACATGCAGAATTAGAATTATGACAGATAAGTGGACTGTTTAGGGGGTTTTCGTGTAGGCGATGTAGGTTCTGAAAAAGTCACGGCGGTGTGGCTTTTTCAATTTAATTAAACAATATTTTTATAAAAAGTGTGATTTAGACGCTTATACAGCATATGAAACAAACAAAAATCTTTTATTTACAAACATACATAATATATCTACACAAACACTATAGCTACGCGGGTTCATTTGCTTCTGCTACCCGGGTGACCTGAACAAGGAAAACCTCTTTCATCTAGTGTTGTTATTGAAGTTAGTTTTGGTACTTTACTGTAACATAAAACTAAGTTTGACCTTAAAAGTGACTTATAACACAATTAGGGGTATTATTGTGTGTATTGATTGATTTAGAGGAGACCAAGGCATGTTATGAAGTTAAACTGATGATTATGTAAATAATTACTCAAGTACGAAATAGCTTGTACTCATGTGGTGCGAGATTGCTCCCCAACCATACGGTTGTGGGTTCAAGTCCCATTTCGGACATGTGTGATAGACTTGTGGTTCAAGACCCATTTTGGTTTGAGCCTTAGGGTACTTATTGATAAAGTAGGAGTTGTATGGTCATGGTTAGCGCTTCTCCATACCTGCCTAAGATGGTGATTTTTGGCTTTTCACGTTCTTATTTCCGTTACCTTTACACCATGTTATCAGACCTATATTCATACCGATTACTCACTACAAACGAAACGTTACCGAAGCACGGTTCTTGGTTTTTGTCTTTCAGAACTGATACCAGTTTCTATGTCATGGCTCAGTGATGGCACATCCGTAGAAAATGGTGAAAACCAGATTAGCATAAAGGAAAATGATATGTCAAGTGTAAATTATGTAGCAAGTGCTGTCCATGACAAGTTGGCTTTCTAAAATTAGTTTGGTAGTGAAGTCCGGGTGGAAATTCAAAACAATAGATAATCACCTTGATATGGTTCAGTCACTAATTTGAATAGAAAGTTAAGTGTTTTAGTTTGAGCTTAACTGTCACAAGAGTTCATGAACCATTCTGGTTCAAAGTTCAACTGTAGTCACACACTCACACATACATCAAAGTTGGTACCACGAGCCAGAAAGAATATTCCATTATTGTCTATGATGGTTGGCATTAATAGGACTCTTGGAGGACGAGAGCAAGATATGATAAGAGTGGGGCATTTGTACTAAAACTTAAATATGCTCTGTTCTTCTATACTTTATATACGAATTCTGCAGTAGCTCTGTTCTTTTTCTATATTCTTTAACTTTTATATATGTACACACTTAAATGTTTGGACTTATATTAAGTTGGTAATCATCTGCTCAGGGGAGGCTTAGACTTAGCTAATTACTGACAGTTCGCTTATCAAGCACATGATATTAAAGCTAGTCATGAAGTTATTTAGGCTAATCTCTAGTTTAAAACATGTGTTTCTCCATAGTATACCTCCCTTTTCTTTGTATGTTGATTGTTTTGAGAGCAAAGAAGAGCTTATTTTAGACAGAAAAGATGAATTATCTGTTCAAGGCTTTAAGTTGTTACTGCGCATATGATGGGCAAAGTAATCAGATATTCTTATAGTCATAGTTAAGCGTCCTGTATTGATGAGAATAGTAGTGACTTGTGACATTATCGCGTTACATGATGCATACTGTCTATAGGTGGAAAGTCCGGTGGGCTGGGTAACATGTTATACAGGTGGAAGAGGGTCGGGTGGGGTTGGCCTAAACAAAATTTTAAGACCTTTTTTTTCATCTTCGGACGAAATGTGAAAGACAGAGTTTAACAATCTGAATAGCCAGCACAATGTAGTAGATATTTTATGGGATAACATTAACTGCGAAGGTCATTTTGTTAAGATTCTGTTTTTCCAACTTAGAGGCTTATGCGATAGTCAAAACATGAAAGATGTTATATTGATCTGCTCTAAAGATTGTATAAATTATGACACTGGACGTGTTCTAACCCGACTATTGTAAAGGAATTGAGTTACTGAGCATATGATGGGCTAAGTAATCAGATATTCTTTTAGTCATAGTTAAGCGTCCTGTATTGATGAGAACAGTATTGACTTGTGACATTATTGCGTTACATGATGCATACTGTCTATAGGTGGAAAGTCCGGTGGACTGGGTAACATGTTATACATTTGGAAGAGGGTCGGGTGGGGTTGCCCTAAACAAATTTTTTTACATATTTTATTTTTATAAAAAGTGAGTATAAATATTATTACAAAATGTGTAACATTTCGTAATCATCTGAAGTTTCGAGTGAAATGATATGTAAGGTTTCATGTGTTTCCTTCTTGATTCTACCCTTTGACCCTTTAGGGACAAAGCATAACATTAAATCGTGAATTAACTCTTTAATAATCAAAAGGGTCACGATTTAATGTTATGCTTTGTCTGAATATGGTCACTTTCGGAAACGCCTATGATACTCTAGTAATGACATCACATATCTCAGAATGAGCGTGTAATACACTTGAAGTATCCTGTTGCTGAATTTTTAAGACCTTTTTTTTTCATCTTCGGACGAAATGTGAAAGACAAAGAGTTACATATGCTTGAGTTCAAGGTATGTACAGAAATTAATCAAGCTTTCCTAAATTTTTGTGGGTTTCAGGACTCGTTGATAAAGCCAATCACCAGGATTCTAGTAGGGGTTGCAGTATTGACCGCATTGATAGTCCTGGTAATGAAGGAGACTCCAGAATGGGCTAAGAAGTTGAACATCACGGGTATTGATTTCAGCGTCCCTCCATGTTGTGTGGTTATCATTTTCACTCGTTTGAGGAAGAGAACCAGTGATTTCTTTACAAAAACCCGCTAATCATAGTTTTCCGTTTATGTCCTACATGTACACTTTGCCACTACCATCATAATCTAACTATGCATTTCATAAGATGGTTTGTGATCAAATTTTGTGGTTTTGCTTCAAAGAATCCGCAGTTGCTGTATAAGAAAACTGTCTTTGCTTTGTTTCCGACTGTCGCTATTCTTATGGTCCATGTATATTTTTGTACTGTTGATGCTTCTATCGGTGTGCAGGTTTGTTACTCCTTCTCAGAGTTCATTCATCTTTTTGTAATTTTTTTAGCAAGTGACGGATAGAGGTGTCAAAAAACCTGACCCAAACTGAACCCGATTAAGCCTGTTTGGGTCGGGTTACTCGGGGAAAAAAATTTCACGTTATTAGGGTCAAACCCGACCCGAGTAAGCCGAATACTAAATAGGGTTGGGTATCGGGTTGGAAATTTTTGGTAACTCGGGTTCGGGTCAATCCAGTTGACCCGAATAAAGATTTATTTATTTTTTTTTTATTTTTTTTTAATATCATATTCGGGTTGACTCGAACCTCAAAATTTATGCTGCAACTGAGGAAGTGTAATATATGTCGGAATTGTTTTATGACGCTCATTTGACATATTTTTGTTCATCTCTGAAATCTCTACAACTTCCTTGTGTAGGTGACCTCAGAGACAGGCATGGTCGGGACTGAAACTCAGCCATCCATCCTCATTCAAATTGTGCAGGTCATCATTGCAATGTTCGTCATGGACACGTGGCAATACTTTGTGCACCGCTACATGCACATAAACAAATTTCTTTATCGCCACATTCACTCCCAACATCACAGACTAGTTGTACCTTATGCAATCGGGGCCCTTTACAATCACCCACTCGAGGGTCTTCTACTTGACACAGTTGGCGGAGCCATCTCTTTCCTCATATCAGGAATGACTGCAAGAACCGCCGTCATATTCTTCTGTTTTGCGACCGTGAAAACTGTCGATGACCACTGCAGACTCTGGTTGCTAGGTAATCTGTTCCATATGTTATTCCAAAACAACACTGCTTATCATGACGTCCATCATCAACTCCATGGGTTAAAGTATAATTTCTCGCAACCTTTTTTCCCCATTTGGGACAAACTTCTTGGCACCTACATGCCGTATGACCTTGTAAAGCGAGCTGAAGGAGGGTTCGAGGCAAGACTATAAAAAAAGACTAAGTCGAGTCTGTTCACTACTCCATTGTATTATCCAAATCGAATTGTCATTTGACTGATGTAACTTGAGGGTCCCTTTAACGATTCTTTCTTTTTTTTCTTCTTATTTTCGTTGCTCGATTAGTCTCTGATTCTTTTAATTTATCGATGTATCAATGAGTTGTAACTTGCTATTCGGGTATTTTGCGCACTCCAGAAAAATTGTAACTACATGTCTATGACATACTTCCAGGGAATGAAAAAAAGACTATTTGGGTCAAGATTGTTTTTTTTATATGGGTATGATCGTCGTTACTATTCCTAATTCCGGGAGGATATAGACGGTCATACTCTTAATACCGAATACAATATGATGATATATCAAGACTGTTTTAAACTGTGGTAGAATTATGAAAAGCTCTCGAAAAGGATTAACTTATCACTTGCTGTATCGTCGGCTTGTCAAATTCACAAATCTCGTCTCACGTTGCAAGGTCGTTGAATACAATTAATTAGTTAAGCATAAAACTATTATAATGTTACAAGTTGCACTATATTTTTTTAACATGCTTTTATATGTTGAACAATTATTTGGCCCAATAATGTGTGATGTAAGGGTCGCATAGTTGGAAGCATCTAGATCATGCTACTTGCTTCTTCTATTTTCTAAAATGCGTTAATAAATATATATATCAACTCATTTTTTATCTCCATTTTACCAAAAGCTTAGCTGAAAATTGATCATTTATGACATCAACGAAAATGAGGTATGAATTATGTTGTATTTCCTCTTAAGGGGGTTTGTTTTGGCTTCTATAGCTAGCTTATGGCTTTATTTTGAAGCTTTTCGGCTTATACAAGTTTATTAGGTCCTAAAAAGTAAAGTAACTCCCAACACCGTCTTACACGGGTTATGGGTCCAATACTGTCTTCCACGGTGTAGGAGGTGCCCGGTAGAGAAGCTACTTCGGTAGAAAAGGACCTTTGGCCTTACAAAGAGTAAGGATCGAACACTTGACCTCTCTCTCTCAAGAGGCAAGGGTGTTAACCACTTGATGCTAGCATTGCTATCAAGTTTATTAGGTCCTAATAAACTTATATACGCCGAAAAGTTTCAAAATAAGCCACAAAAAGTATGAAACATAAGCCGAAACCAAATAAGCCATAAGCCCGCTATATAATCTGAAACAAACACCCTATATTGTTATGTTTAATGTTGCCTTTAAAAGTGATTATGTCATATGAAATAAACATAATTCGCCTAGCGGTATTTGTGAGATGCTCATAATGCTCCTCATGCGCGCGTGCATCTATGTCAAAGACTATTTTCCCGGATAATCTGATAAGAGAACCTCATCTATTTACCCGTTAATTTTTCGCTGCCTTAAATAAATAATTGAAATAGAATTTATTTGCAACATAAATACAAAAAACATTGCCTGTTTTGAGGTTTTTCAAGTGTTTGACATGATGTTTTATCTAATAATTTGGATTTAGAAGTAAAAAATGAATACCTTGTTGAGTTATACATTTATACTATAAACTGATCATGGTCTTTATGAATTGTGGACATATATTAGTCGACATCCTACTTTGAAGTGGGCACAGAGAGCTGATGTGATTTTCATCACTATTGATCTGCCTGATGCCAAAGACGTGAAGTTTAAACTCGAGCCCGAGGGTAAGTTCTACTTTTCCGCGACAGCAGGAGCCGACAATGTACCTTATGAAATAGACGTCAACCTTCATGATAAGGTGGATGTGAATGTAAGTACTCTTGTCAACAGTGGTTTCATATGTCTTGTACTATATTCTATGGATATCAAAATGATGGGTTTGAAAACTGTAGGAGAGCAAGTCGAGCGTTGGGTCAAGAACTATTGTTTACCTTATAAAGAAAGAAGAAAGCAAATGGTGGAACAGGCTTTTGAAGCAAGAGGGAAAGACTCCACCTTTTGTGAAAGTTGATTGGGATAAATGGGTCGATGAAGATGAACAGGACGAAAAGGGTTAGTTGGTTTCGTAACCTACAACTTCTTGTCGTAAAACGATTAAATCTGTTATGAATTTATTATAATGTGCAACTTATTTACGCAGCTGCAGCTGATATGGACTTCGGTGACATCGATTTCTCTGTAAGTACAACTTCAGTCTAGGCCTTGAGGGATGTGTGGGATTGCGATTCCAAAGCAGATTTTGTGTTTGCAAAACGGTGTATTCAAAATGCAGGACTAAACCTGCTTTCTCGAATTCAAAATATCTTGCTTAAACAATGTCATGAGTATTTTTGTGTTGCAAAGGCGACAGTTATATAATCTTACCTAAAACGCAATCCCAAACACCCTCTTAGTTTTGCAAGTGATTCATTGCAACTTCTATGAGTTGTCTAACACGAGGTGTTATTACTTGTTATTCAGCAGAATCTTAACATGGGAGGTGGTGAAGGGTTTGATGCAGAAGGTATATGTCACCTAATTCTTTTGCAAAGTGTGATATCATTTTGCTGTTGTATTAACGCCTGTGTGAACATTTGCAGGCGATGAAGATGACAGTGACACCGAAGAAGAGGTGAAGGAAGAGGAAGCTATCGGTAAGCAGGAAGGTGCACCACGTGTTGGTAACCAAGTTGAGGCAACAACTTGAGTTAAAGATTTGGTAGTTATAGGTTCGGTTATGGTATCTTTTTATCAATTATAGATTAAAAAGCTGATGTGCAGTGGTGATCTAGTAGCGTTGTTGACATCAGTTATAGTCGGTACAAGTTTATCTTGTGGCTAAAATTTTATATATCTTTTCGACATATGCAGTGATGTTATTGGCTAGCTTGTGTGTTGTGTCGATCTCATGACATCTTATGCTAATTAACGTAAGCCGTTGTATCCATTATCAGCTCATGTGCTAGTTCATGTAGCGATATCGACAAAAATACCAGTACACAACCAAGTGTATAATATTATCAGCAAAGTTAAACACGACGATGAGCAAAAACACTAATAGTTACTGTCATTTGAAATAACGGAATATAGTAACATCCACATCAATGTATTCAAACATGGGAATGTGCAACTGAAACACAATAAACAGCTTAAATATCTTGGCGGGAGCTTTACTGAAGTTACGGATTTCTACTGTCGGGAAGTGTCATAGATAGCAATTCAGAAGGAGGACGCAAAGTGCATACCATCTCCTTTGTCTTTCCAAAGTACACCTGAAATTGCCAGATTGACAGTAAATTAATTCTTTCACTGCATGAAGGTAAATAAATTTGAAGATGACGACGGGGAATATGGAGTACCTGGTAAAGTTGATTCCTAAGCATTTTTTCCCACATTTGAGTGGGGATGGCAACAACACCGTAATTGACGGCAACCCGATCTTCAAACCTAATTTGACTGGGAATCCTCGAGTTGATCGGGGACGGGGAATTCCCGAATTATGAAATCATAGATGGGACGGGGATGGGGATAACATAAATCTCCGACCCCGAACTTTTTACTCGAATATACAACTATTTATAAATTATGTATATTAATACTTTATTTGGTTGTATATGTATTTGTTAGCGAGTATTGACAAGTATTATACTTAAAATATATTTGTATGTATATGTGATTTTTAATGGATCAAATATTTTAAAAATAAAAAACATTAACTATATATTATTCAACCAATATTTTTTTCAAATACACAAATTCGATGCAATTTATTTTTATATTATATGTGATGTTTTAAAATGTTTCATTTTTAAAGTTGAATGACATTTATGTATAATGTATGCATTTTATATGTCAATTCTTTATATTTTCGATTTATGTAATTTTTATGCTCAATTCATAAGGGTGAAAAATCCTCAAATTTCCGTAGGGATCCCAGATCTCCTTTGGGGACGAGGATGGGGACCTAAAACGGTTCCCCGATGGGATGAGGGCAACGATGAGGAAGAGAGTAAAAAACGGGAATAAAAATGATAAATACGATATGTGACATTCTCCGCCCGGTTGCCACCCATACTTGCATAGCTTTTATTGAAAAAACTAAAGTAGGAATGGTAAATGACTACTTTGTTCTTATTTTGGTCAGTCAATGAAAAGTAATCTACTTTAAAAAAAGGGAAAGTAATGGTGTAAATGACTATGTAACTTTCAGTTGAACCGGTCACAGATGATAATTAGAAGTTTCTTCCA
Source organism: Tanacetum coccineum (assembly GCA_026074375.1). NCBI lineage: Eukaryota > Viridiplantae > Streptophyta > Magnoliopsida > Asterales > Asteraceae > Tanacetum > Tanacetum coccineum. Next base: position 7,180 of record BQNB010140570.1, on the reverse strand, counting down.
TCATCTAATATTTTTTTCATTCGAGATTAGTAAATTTCTTTTAATCATAGTAATTAAGAAAAACTAAGTCTTGAATCCCCTTGATGCTTTCTTACTTTTCATCTTTCAAGAAACCCTTCTTGATGGCTTTTATTTATGTCTTTGTTTATGACGGGGCAATTTGGGTCGAGTTCGGGTTGATGGATTCGAATTGATAGGTTCGGGTTGACATGTTGACGAGTCAGAAAACTTTAACCTGAACATGGCATATTTAAATATTAGGGCCAACTATGTCAATCCTAACATGTTTGCACATAACTCAATCCTAACCCGTTTGTACACAACTCAAACCTGACATATTTAACCCGTATGTATATTTGGCTTGGCGGGTTAAATAGGTAACACAAGTTGAATATGTTAAATGGTTTCGGGTTGGCCCATTTAACCCGTTTTATATACAAAAGTTGACAAATCAAACAAACTTTTCTACAAAAAATGTAATGCTTTTTGATGCTGTTGTCCAATCAACTCTATGGATCCTTTGGCGATTTTGTAATGAGTCCACGTTTAAATTAAAACGTTCAAATCAAAGACTCATCCTCAATGACATCAAGCTTTTTACTTATACACGGACTTCAAATATTGTAATCGTTGTAAAGCTTTGCTAAGCCCGTAGCTCCTTGCCAGGGTCTTTTTTAATAAAATGCCGTTTAAAAAATATATACAAAAGTTGACACATTACACGGGTTAAACAAATAAGTTTGCGGGTCAGCTCGTTTAACCCATTCAACCCGTATAACAAAATATAAATATTGTTTTATTTAAGAAAAAAAAAGCTTAAACGAGTTGGCGGGTCGACACGCTTAATTTATTCTCAACCTGAACCTTACGTATTAATAAATGCGGAAGATGAGGCGACCCAAACTCGACCCGAAATCTGTTGAGACTCAACCAAAATCTATTAATTTTTGTGTTGTTTTCAAGTTGAGTTTGTTGTCGGGTTTGAAATTGTCATCCTTATAAAGTTTTTGTGTGTTTGAAGTTGTAAATAAAATTGATAATATGAAGTGGGGACGATGAGAAAGAAAGAAAGTGGTAGGAAATTGTGTGGGAAATCAATAAAGATATTGAGAGTAAAATATGGCGAACAGATTTCATTGTTTTGTCTCTCTCGATTTTTATATAATAATGTTCCTTTCGATAATACTCTATACCATAACTTATAAAACAGAAAAAATAAATATTATACATATATTTAAAAAAACATAATGTCTAAGCCCCGTGCGTGCACGAGCATTAAAACTATTAGAATAAAAGCAAAAGTGACAACTAATAATAATAAAGACATCATACAATGGTCAATAGAATCCGGATCGATTGAGAAGATTTTTATTTTGAGAAGATTGAGAAGGTTTTAAAAAATGATAGATTTTTAACTTTGATTCAAGTTTTTCAAGCGTAAAACTCATTTTAATGTGATTATAATCCAAAATGTGTAAAAAAAATTCGAATCAATGTTAAAAAATCTCTCGATTTTGCGATATAAGTAAAATACTTAATCTTCTATACAAATTTAAGGAATCATTACCATAACTCGATTTTAGCAATGATTTGTGAATCAAATTTATAATTTATAACTTTGATTCACTATTAAATGATGTTACTTGTGAATCAAATCAAAAAATATGAATCAATTTACTCAAACGTAGATTTCTCAATCTTCTCAAAATAAAAACCTTCTCAACGGAACCAGAGCCTATATATATATATATTCAAGTAGAAAATTTTATTGCACATCATACTATAACAAGTAGAAAATTTTAGGCATTAATAATTTTGTGCATCAAAATTTCGTTTTGTGTGCATTAAAAAAATATAAAAACTCAAAATTAGAAAAACTTCATTTACAAAAATTTTATTGATTCACAAAATTTTATACTTGTTATATACTATGATGCGCAATAATATTTCGATGAAAAAAATAAAAAGAAGTTTGGTACGCCAAACGAATTTTTAAGGCATAAAAAAGTGATTTAATGAACAAACACTTTTTTAACAATTTGTTTCGGCAAAACTATCCACTTTTAGAAAAACTTCTTTCACACTTTTTTTATGCACTAACATACACGATCTTGTGGATTTTTTTCAGAATTTTTCACGAACTTTTTTTAAAAAGAGGGATATATATGTAATTTTGAAGCAAAAGATGGATATATATGTAATTTTCAAGTTTGTTTGGATATATATGTAATTTCTTTGCAAAATAGGGATATATATATGTAATTCTCCCTAAATTGGTTCCAGGCCTTGTGCGAAATTAGTCTTTCAAAAAGTTTTACGAGAGGAATGTTATATATAAAGTGTCACGGTTTATAAAATATAAGGTGAATCGTACTCTAAATATCTAACATATTACTCATTTAAGATATTTTCTCATCTAAATATTTTTTAGTGGAAAATATGTGTGCCCATGCATATAAATGTTAACGAGACAAATTTTAGAGCCCTTAAAAATTTTGGGGTCCTGAGCGGTCGCCCACCTTGCACACCCTCAATTGGAGTATGTGCCCATGCATATACTCCAACTTGTGCTGACCCCTCACAGGGCCGTCTTTGAGGGCCTCAAAGACGGCCATGTGAGGGGTCAGCACAAGTTGGAGTATATGTCACGCTAATTCACCACCGTCGCATTTATTACAACTTTCTTTATCTTACTTTTTTATATAATAAAAGTTTTATCTTTAACTAATTAATATAAAAAATTTAATGTTTATAATAATAATCGTGAAGATAATATAGTAGTAATATCTATATCTATTTTCAGAAATGAACAATTAAATTAATACAACCCAGAAAAGAAATGTAGACAATAAATATGAGACGAAGGCAATAGTTATCAACACTAAGTCTATCAAAACTACTAATAAACCGTTAATTAATAATATAAGGTCACATGAATTGCAGACATACCATCTTCTCACAACATAATCCTGTAATTTTTAATGCCACTTATTGGTAGTGCAAATGCTCAAATTCATCTTGCAAGCCAAAGAGAGTTATTTAGTGTCCTTACTTGATTAATATCATCAAATGAGGCAGGCTTCTCGAGCCTTGCAGTAAGTTCAACAACCAAGACATCGACAGTAGGCACATGGAAGGCCATCCTTGTAGGTTTTCCACAAAACTTTTTCGACATCCATTAAAAACGTATAATCAATTTTATTACACAACTCATCGTCAAATTTTATAATATTTATTCCAAAAGTCGATTAAATTAACTAAATAGATGCAAGTCACAATCTTGGAAGCTCCGGTATAATGTTAAAAGAAGCAGCTCTTCCACCTTTCCAATCTTTCATTGATAGACGATCAACAGTCTTTTGAGTAGCTGAATCATAAAAGACACTAACTAATAAATGATCCATATACTCATCCAATGAAACCACATAAGAAGAATATGAGAACTGTAATATTTATTCTAAATTTGTCATGAGTAACCTTTATATAACAAACAAAAAGTTGAAAGACCATTGTTAGCACATATGTGTTATCTTGATTCAATTACTATAACACAACTTACAACACCCAATACCATAATCTTTAATCTAAAAAAACAAAACTCAATTATCAATACATACTAAAGCGCACAAAAGCACCAATCTTTTGGTCAACTTTGTATTGCCATATAATTAAGGAACAAATACAAATTCGCATTGTTGTGTTTAGTCTTTATTTTAGCAAAAGTCCAGGGTAGTCAAGTGTTAAGTTTTCGTGGGCTAACTTGTGTCCCGAGTCCAGCCCATGTGTTTTAGGGTTTGTTCTCCCCCCCCTTATCTCTATAAAAGGAGGCGAGGGGAGAGGGGATTTTGCACTTCATTCTTTCAATATTAATCATTCGATTAGGGTTTATCATCTTGTGCTCTCTTTCTTTCTTTTATGTCGATCAATATATTCTGCTAGGGTGTGCTCTTTATTCGACATCGAAGTTATCCGTTCTAGTATCGAGGTTGTAGGCTATCAAAACCTACAAGTGGTATCAGAGCCTTGGTTCGAAGGTTTTTCGATACTAGGTTCGAAGTCGTTAAAGGGTTGATCGTTTTTTTTGAAGGAGCAGGGTTTCTGTTTGGGCTTCCAAGTTCGACGACAACAAGAAAAGTTACTGTCTGGTTCGTGAACAGTAACGGTGGCAGCAAGAAGATCAGTGCGACTGGTTTGTTTCATTTTTTTTTCGACGTTAAAGGGAATAAGGATAAACATTACTGGTTGGTTTTTAGAAGTTAACGAAAGAAAAGAATATTACTTTGGAGGATTTTTTGCACAAGGGATTTTGTTGAGGTTTTGATTTTTGTGAGGGTATATCACAAGGTTTAGTCGATCAACAAAGGGATAAAAATGACGGGAGCCAAGTTTGACATTGAGAAATTCGATGGAACTTGTGATTTTGGGTTATAGAGGATCAAGATGCGTGCTTTATTAATCCAACATGGATGTGAAGCAGCTCTGGAGGTTTTACCCGAGGATATGGAAGCTCAAGCGAAAACTGAGCTAAACAAGAAAGCTCACAGTGCCTGATAAGTGCTTAATTACACATATCTTTTACCTCTAAAAACGAGCCTAAATGACCAAAAACAGACAAAAACTGCCAAATATATGTTTGTTTTGCATTTGTATTGTGCAGGAAGTGGATATCAACAAAAAGACAGAAAACCAAGCCAAAATGACAAAACTGAGTATGGAATGAAAAAGACTGTGCAAAATCAAGGCCAAAGTCCAAAAATGTCAAAGTCAGAGTCAATACTGAAGAATCAGCAGTCAAACCGGAGCCGGAACTGAAGAATACTATTGAATGCAATCTTAACCCATCTGATGGGCCGGGAAAGCCCAATAGTATATTTATGAAGACTGTGAAGACCAAATGGGCCCTCAATCAATTACAACAGCCCATTTGTGTGCAATTGACAAAGACTGTGAAGACTTTGAAGGCCCAATCCTAGCCCAGTTACAGCCAATCTCAGCCATTGTACACACAAAACCCACTCCATAACCTTATTGGGCCCAAACCCAAACCCAGTGGGCCCAATACAAGCCCAAGCCCAAGCCCAACAAAAGCCCAAAACTACTTTTTTATAAAACACAAGGACCAAAAATGTAAATTTTAAAACCTTGTTTTATAAAAGAAAAATGAAAAAAATAATTGAGGGACCAAAACTGCCAAATAGCAATGTTACTACCCTTATAAAACACAAGGGCTGTTTTGCAATTTTCCAAAACCCTCTTTATTTCTTTAGTTAATAAACCAGAGGGACCATTCTTGCAATAAGCCAAAACCTTTTTAAACTTTTAGTTATAAAAACGGAGGGACCATTACTGTCAACTTTCCAAACCTTTTTATAACTAAAAACCCGGCCAAATAAAATGAAAAGAGAAGAGAGTTGAGGGACTTAAATTGCATCATCTCCAAACTTGTCTTTTAAACCTGCGTACCAAGAACTGTACCCTCCCATGTACCCGCCAAAACTTTACCACCCCCTTTCCCACGGTTTTTCTACCCAAACCACCTCCCAAGTACTCCACAGCTCACTCTCACCACTTCCCACCTCCCTAGTGCCCCTATAACTCTTTCTCAGCCAAAATCACACAACCCAAAGTTCCCATCCATGGCTGAGAATGGTGCAAAGCAATCCAAGGGCTAGGAATGGATGAGGGCCTTTCTACACTCGCAACAAACACAGCCCAAGGGCTTTGAGCCTCTATAAAAGAAGAGAGACCAAGCCGAGACTCAACACACCATTTTTTATGTTTTTTAGCTTATTTTTATTTCCAAGTCTTTCTTTTAATGATTTAAGTGTACTAAGTTGTTTTTAAAGCTTTATTTTGTAATCTTTCAGTTTTAATCAAAGTTAAGAATTTTTATGACATTGCATTTGTCAAAATTCAAACTATCATTTAAGTTGTTTAAATTCAGTTTAACTTGCTTAAACATGTGTTAAAAGTGATTAAGAGTTCACTTGTAATCATTTCTTAACTTTCCCTTCACTAAAAATCAGTTAAAACGTTTTTTTTAAAATTAAGAGGGTGTTTGGTTTTGACCCAAAATGGGTCATATGGGGGTTGTGCATGGGTCAAGCTCACTCAGCCAACTTTGGCTGAGTGTGCAAGCTTTATTAAGCCACTTTAATTACCAAATTTAGTTTTAAAATAAGTTTTTAAATGTCTTTTGGTTTCTGTCAAAAATTTGAATAAGCAAATTCAAGTTAAACCACTCAAGCTGCTTTGGCAGCTTAAGCACACTAGTTGTGTGCTTGTTGTGGTTATTTCTAGACAGCAAACCCAACCCTTGTTGCTGTTCTTTTGGTTTGACCAAGTAACAAGTCAAAGAGTTTGTATGCAATTTTTTTGAGAATAGCCATTTTCCAGCCCATTATTCAGCAAGTTTGAGTTGACCTCATTAGCTCATCTTTTGAATATAAGCTCATTGGAGACCTCTTTAATTCTGTTTGTACTTAGTTTTAACTAAAAAGATCTTGAGAGCTTATTTCAATAAGCTCAAAAAGCCCCCTCACTGTTGCATTGCACCTCCCCTGGTGCTGAAACCAATTTTCAGCACCCTTTTTATGGCTTATTTTCTATTAAGCTCTAGGACCTTTTAGCTTTTATTTGTAGCTTAATAGTAGTTCTTTAATTCCCCACACTTTTGTAGCTTAACTCCCCTTCTAGCTTAGCTTATTCTAGGTTTAAAGTAGCACTTTTTCTGTTTTCTTTAAAAACTGTTAGACTTAGCTTATTTCATATTAGCTTATCTTAGGGCTTATCTAGATAACTTAGCTTAAACTTAGGACTCCCTTAGCCTTATTAACTGTCCCCCATAATTGTAGCTTATTTTGCAGCTTAAAAAACCAAAAACAAAGAAAAATAAGCTAATAAGCTTATTGAGTTCTGCAGCCCCATAAAAGCTTATTTTTTGGCTTATTCAGTGCTTAAAAGTCATAAGTGCCTTTATTAAAAATGTTCCCCTTAAGCCCCTGAGTAAGTTTGCTTTTGTAAGTTTTTGATAATAAGCTAGTTGGACCCACCTTGTAATCGGGGTCCACTTCAGGGACCATTTGTGTAATTTCATCTTTTCTAGTTAACTTTGTTAGTCCTTAGGTTAGTTAGCCTATTGCCCCGTTTGTCCTTGTTCCCTTTACACTGTTAGTCCCTA
>BQNB010140569.1:0-17399 GCA_026074375.1 Tanacetum coccineum | reverse complement strand
AACAAATGGTCTTCAATTCACCATGTCTAACAAACATCAAGAATTAACTAGTCCAGAAGCAAACGGCTTCTGGTAAAGACTTCTTAAATCCATTTATGGTTGACAATTTACCAAAAATTATATGGTTCTTAACTCACCTTGCTTCACAGTGAAGAGTTGGCTAGTCCAGGATCAAATAGTTCCTGGTAAAGACTAATCAAATCTGTTGATAGCTGATAGTTTGCTAAAAACTATATGGTTTATCAATGCACCATGTTATTACAATGAAGCATTGGCTAGTCCAAACACAAACGGTATTTGGTAAAGACTAATCAAATCCGTTGATGGTTGACAGTTTACCAAAAACTGTATGGTATTTAACTCACCATATTCTTAGATGAAGAGTTATCTATCCCAGAGCAAACGGCTACTGGTAAAGGAACATCAAATCCGTTGATGGCTGGTAGTTTGCCAAAAACTACAAAGCCAACTTAGTTGGATTGTAGGTATCAAGATGTTGCTGTGTAGCTGAAAAGATGTTGCTGAATTGCTGAAAAGACAAGGATGCTGCTAAAGAAGGATAGAGTGTACAAGATTAAGAAATCATGAAGAATGTTTGGATACATCCTCTGTGCATTAAAAGAAGATTAAAGAACAATCAAGTTCTTAAAGGAATGAAGAAACATGAAGTTAAAATAGTTTAACATTCATGTTTAAGGGAGGATTGTTAGGATTAATGTTTTCTTAACTTAGTACCGACAGTACAAATAGTTAGTACCGACAGTTATACTTAGTACCGACAGTACAAAGTAGTTAGTACTGTTTGTTAGTTAGTACCGTTAGTAGTAAATTAGTTAGTACCGATGACAAGATATTTAAAAGATATTTAAAAGATATTTTTGAGATATTTGTCAGAAAGATATGTAAGCCTTTTAGGGTTATCCTTATGATATAAAAGGAACCCTAGGCATAGTTAGAAAAGAGAGTTCAACACAAGATCATACAGAACATACAATATCATAGTTAGCAATCTGTGATCCTCAAGAACACTTTAATAAAGTTGTTATCCAGATTGATTCATTGTTCTTCTTAGTACTTGTGTTAAGATTCCGCATTAACATATAGTATTCATAATCATTGTTTCTACATAGTCAGTTGTATTTATACATCTTAACTATCATCCTTTATTGGTTGCAAAGATCCATTCAGTTAATCAAGGAACCACACAATGCTTGATAAATGCTTAATTGTATATATAAATTACCCAGGATTTTGCTAAATAAAAGCCAAGAAAATGCCAAAAGGATAGAAAAATGTGTGCTTTTGTGTCTATTGTGTAGGAAAGGATAATAAAGACAAAAGTGAGCAAAATCAGTCAAAACCGACAAAGAAACGGAAAAGACAAGACAAGAATGAAGAATGAAAGACAATCAAAAGCCGGATCAGCCCGATACAGCAAGAAAAGAAAGCAAATGAAAGCCCAAGGTCCAATGTTGACAAGTTTTCAAAGTTCAAAGGCTCATTTGGAAGTTTCTAAGTGCCAAGGACCAAAGTTGTAAAAGATAAAAGTTGCTTTTATTAAGAAGAAAAAGGAAATATAAACCACAAGGGCCAGAAATGCAATTTCCGGAACTTCTTTTATACTATAAACGGTGGAAAAGAAACGCAGGGACCATTTTTGCAATTACTTTAAACATTCAAAATATACACACGCGGTCAAATTCCCCTAACCGCCTCCCAACAGAATTTCCCGCCAAAACGCAAATAAACCCAACTTCCCTCAAAACCCTTCCCTGCTCCCCTACTCTTCTTTACCTCGTATTTACACCTCCTCCACATCATTTTGCCCACGTGTCAACAGCTTATTGGTCCTAACACCTCATCATTTGAATCCAACGGTTTAAAATCAATCTCAAGGGATCCGATGGCTAGAAATGATCAAGCTCTCAACTTCTCTTCTTCAATTCTCTATAAATAGGAAGCTTAGGGTTCATTTGAAAGAGTTAGTTAGTTAATTTTTAGCTTTACTTGTAATTTTCCCTTTTTAAAGCTTTTGTTACTATTCATCGTTTTCAATTAAGTTCAAGCTTTGAATTTCAGTTGTATTACTTTTTACTTTACTTGTACTCTTCATTAATAAGCAATAAAAGCTAGTTGTGTTGGATTTGTTCTTAAATTCTCAAGTAATAAGCTGTTTTAGAGTAATAAGCTTGTAATAAGCTGTTTTTAGCTTATTGCATTTTCTTAAGTCCAATAGTTGTTCAAAATTCTCTAAAAAGCTTTCTATATACTGTTTGTGTTTACTTAAAATTGTTTAGTTAAGTTTAGTTTGATCAAGTTTTGGAGGCTAAAGGAGTAATAAGCTAATATTAGCTTATTGAGCTTAAAGCTCAAGGTTTAGAGGCTAGGTGCCAATTAGGTTTATGTTCTTAAGCCACTCATTCAGAGAGAGTGGCTAGTTCAGAGACTACAAGTTCACAGGTTTTAACTTCTACATTTCATTGATACACTCAGCTTAATCATTGTAGCTTATTCATTTGAATTTTTATGTTTTAACTTGTTCAAAAATGCTTAGTTAGTTTGGATATAATATTTTTTTCATATATTGTAGCTAGAATCCATTTAGGTCTCATTTTATAGTATGCTGTCATAATTAGTATCATAGGCTAGCTGAGAAAGTGCTTATTTCTTATTAATAAGCTAGGTATTTTAGAGTTAAAATAGCTTAGATAGTTTAGTTATAGTAAGAGTAGATATAAAGTTTTAGCTGTTTTAGTATTAAAATAGATTTTGAGTACATTTTAGTTTTGATAGCTTTGGTTAGGGAGTGTTTGGTTCAAGCTTTATTTGACCCTAAAAGTCAACAAAAGAATGAGGTAAGAGCATTAGTCAGTTGAGATAATATAAAAGATCAAGTTTAGATAAAAAATTAGAAGTTAGTTTGCAATTTTCAAATTTTTAGGTTGTAATTAGTTAAGTCCTGCACCAGGACATTTTTCAGCAGAAAGAAAGAAAAAAGTGTGTTTGTCTTTAAGTGATTTAAGGTCTCTATAGCTTAGAGATTGATTAATCAAGTTTTTCCATACTTGTTAGGATTCATTAGATCAAATTTAGCCAAAAAAATTCAGCTTGTGTTTTCTTAGTGTGCCAAGTATATCAGCAGTAGCACAATTTTGTGTAGTTAATACTGCTATTGCTAGTTATCTTTAAGCTCTCTTTTTAGCAGCAGTATTGAGTAGGAGTTAGACTTAGGAATTAAGCACTTTTGTAGATTTCTATTAGCTTAATAAAATTCATCACTTAAATTTCATTTTCAAGCTTCTATTATAGCTTAAATTCTACTGCCAACGTGGTATAGTAGCAAGTTTAGAATTCTAGCTTAATTCATTTAGATATTTCTTTTCTAGTTGTTCATATCAAAATCCTTATATCTAGGTTTAATCAACATTCATAGAATAGCTTATTTGTAAAATTTCAGCTTCTAGGATTAATTTTTGAGTTAGTTAGCTTATTAGAATTTAGCTTAAATTCAGTCAATAAGCTAAATTGTCATTTTTAGATAGTAAAGTTCTAGTTAATCTTGTATACCTTTAGCTTATTTCTTTCTAGACATACCTAGTACACATTATAATCTCCTTTTAGATTTAACTTTCATGTAGTATTAAGCTAGTTATAAGCCATAGTTTCAAAAGTTAGAATTTTCAAAGCAAATGCTTAGTTTCTGTAGAACAGTTTGAATTGCTTAATTTCTAGCTTATTCTGTTGTTAAAAGTCAAAGGTGCTTTTGTTAAAGTTGTAGTCTATAAGCTCATTAACAACTTTGTAGTTTTAAGTTTTAGCTGAATTTCATTTTTTAATAAGCCAAAAATAAGCCATATCGTAGGGTCTGTTTTGTATATATTTCATAGTTCAAGGTTACACGTTTTCACTATAGTGTAAATTTCTAGTAGTTACCCCGCCTACCCTTTTCTTTCTTTTATTACACTTTCTACCCTGTCTTTTTAGGAAAAATAAAATAGTTTTATATTTTCAAAATGAGTTTTTAGAAATTAGGTTTAGGATTTTAATTGATCAAATTAGGGTTCAATTAGGTTATAAAAATTGGGGCTTTTTGTTCCATTAAATTTCTGCACCTTTTTAGTTGTTTAAAAACATTTTTCTTTATTTTTCCAGTTAAAATTTTATTTTCTAGGAATTAAAATAGGTTTTAGATAATATCTTTTTCTTAGAAAAATCATAGAAAATAGAAAAATAGTTGAAATTTTTTAATTCTTTTTGAGACAATTTTCTTTTTAAATCTAGTATTTTTGAAAAATAAAAGTAAAATTTTAGTGATAATTTTTAGAAAAAGTTTATTTTTAGTTAATTCATTTTTCTTTAGAAATTCATAAAAAATTCAAAAATAGTTAAAAAATTCTAATTCTTTTTCCTAAAATTTTCTTTTTAAATTTGTGATTTTTAGGTATAAAATTTGTTAAAAGTAGTGCTTTAGATTTTAAATTTTAGTTTTAGCTCGCGTTTTCAATTCACATTTGTTAATTTTTCGTAATTAGTTACACGTTTTTAATTCTTTAATCGTTTCTATAGTATAATTGTTCTATTATATTCGTAGTATAATTCAAAATTGGGAATTATACATTCCTGTATAATTGATTTGATGAGACAAAGTAAATACAAGAATGAAACAAGAATCAAACAAGAAGGAAATAAGAAGGATCAAGTCGCAATTAAAGAAGTCTTCAAAGTATGGAGGGACTAAAGTGCAAAAGGTAGGACTTCTATGTTAATTAGGATTCTTGTAAACCTAGGAATCTCTAGTATATAAAGAGATCCTAGGTCGTAGAATTAATATATCGAACCATCCATAGAAAAAACAGACTTCTCCAATGAGAGTCTGATTACAAAGTGTGTGTGCTTTGTATATTAGTTAGTTAGTTAGTTAGTACACCATAGTAGTTGGTGTAGCCCCATATTATAGGTTGGGATAAATAGGAATCGTTCAATGAAAAACCTTGTTCAATAACAATTGTGTTTGTTTAATTCCGCTGTGCATAATTGTTACAATTGTTATTGGTAAAACGATCCTAGATGAGTTTAAAACGATCTTATCAAGTGGTATCAGAGCCATGTGGCTCGTGATATCTAGGATTTACAAGGTTTCATGGTTTCTGTTACATGGTTTCAAGTCTGCTGCTGCTGAGATTCAAGAAAAAGAGTTGCTTTAAAACAACCAGTTCGGTATGTATAATTGTTTTCTGTTGTTGATATTTAGTCTTGTTTATATGATTTGCAATTGGATAATAATGGTCAAATATGTCATGCTGGAAATCTTATTTTATTTGTGCAACTCGGTTGCAAGGATCTCAAAGTGTTTTGTATGTGGTTTCTGGTTTCGGATATGAATTGCAAAACACGACAATGGTAACCGAGTTAGACTCAGTCCCACAACAACAGGTCCTACAAACTCTTGTTACAATCATTACGACCATGTCACATATCCAAATCCACAGACATAACTCAGATGGGTTAACACGGTATTTACCGAGTCAACCCACTCCTATCTTTCAACATAACCGCACACATCATCTGTCAATAACAAACCAACAACGAACCCAACCACAAGATCTCAGTTTCTGTTATTTTCGTGTTACACAACTGTGACCTTTACAAGATCAACACACGAGTTTACAACAACACCAACACTAATTTACCACCACACTCAAACCGACCTCATCTAATTCCAAACCTTCATCTACTCAAATCCAAACAGCCTACTACCCATTCTCCTTCACAACACCACATTAAAACTCAAAACCAAAAGAAAAGAAACAACAAACATATAAACACCTACCGTAGATCTTAAACATAATCTTGATGCCAAAAGTTTCTTTGGGTTGTTATTAAGATGATACAAGTTTTGGTGTATGTCAAGCTTTGGTGACAACAGAGGACTGATAAGATTTGGTTGTGGTTTTGATTATATAAGGAAGAAAGGTGCACACGAATTGAGTTAATTGATTTTTGTGGCTGTGTGAGATGATAATAGACGCAGGTATGAGATTTGAAGTTGATAGAGGAGTAATAGTTGAGTGACGGAGTAGTGTACTAGGAGTTATAAGGTTGGAGTTCTGTTTTGTGAAAGATCTATTATAAAGATGAATGGGTGCGTGTATTGTGAGATGGAGAGATAAGGAGAGATTGAAATAAAATGGGCCAAAGGTTTCTTTTATGATGGATTTAGATTAGGTTAATAGATTTTGGCTTAAAAGAATATTATTACTGCTATGTTTATGAAAGTACTGCTCATTCATTATTCAAGGTACTGCTCCCTATATTAAAGTACTGCTCGTTGTGATCAATGTACTACTGAAAAGATCAAAAGTACCGCTGCTATTTTTGAAAGTACTGCTAGTGTTATCCGATATCTTAGAACGTACTGCTTGCTTTATCAGATATCGGGTAATACATGAATTTTGGTTTTTGGATGGATTTGGATCTCGAATGCTTCATTTAAGGGGAAGTTAATGGATTGATTTTTAAATGATCTTAAACATTTAAAAGGCTTGTTTTGGAGATTATTTGAAGATGAGATTTACGAAAGCAGTGATTATCACTTATTTGATGTTGTAGTTGAGTTTCACAGATGCGTGTTCTTATCATACCTTTTAGCAGGAGGTAACTTGTTTGTTTTGTATGGTGACGAAGACTTGCAAAATCTAGGAATGTGTGATTTTTCTTAAGGTGCTTAATGCTCACATTCGCTATCACTTGAAGGAGTTACGTTATTGTGCTCAGTGTCTCATTATAGAGAATGAGGATTTTGTCAAGAGATCGCGGTCTGCTTATACATTAGGAGTATGAGCTCAACGTCCGTGGATATGAAATACAAGATATAAGGCACAAGTTTGGGAGATTCTACTTCTTCATCAAATTCGTTATACTCTATTTTCTTCATCAGTGATCACTACATGGAGCCTACAGAGTTCAAGATTCAAGAGATGGTAAACATATGGGTTTCAGGGGAAGCTTATTGATTAAATGTTTAACCATCTACATGCACCACTTGAGGGGAAGTGTTTCATTACTGCTACTGATTTTTATTACTACTGCTAGTTTAAAATTCTACTGCTCAAAGTCATTTTTTTGTATTATGCTTCATGGAGGGTATTTTGAGTATTGGAAGGCTGGATTAGTAGTTGTGGTATATGATTTGTAGCTGTTATGATCCAAGTTGCATTTCTACAGAAGACCCCTATTAGATGATTACAAAAAGGGGAAGAAGATTACAAGTTTATTGATTTGCGTCTTATTATGTGTGGTGGCATGATCATAAGTTAAGGGGAAGTAAGATTTTGTTTCATTCAGGGAGATGATTACATCTCAACTTCTCTATTTAAGGGGAAGTTCGTACACGACTTTGTTTGTTTTGTCTTCATCAAATAGGGGAAGATTGTTGGGAATTATACATTCCTGTATAATTGATTTGATGAGACAAAGTAAATACAAGAATCAAACAAGAATCAAACAAGAAGGAAATAAGAAGGATCAAGTCGCAATTAAAGAAGTCTTCAAAGTATGGAGGGACTAAAGTGCAAAAGGTAGGACTTCTATGTTAATTAGGATTCTTGTAAACCTAGGAATCTCTAGTATATAAAGAGATCCTAGGTCGTAGAATTAATATATCGAACCATCCATAGAAAAAACAGACTTCTCCAATGAGAGTCTGATTACAAAGTGTGTGTGCTTTGTATATTAGTTAGTTAGTTAGTACACCATAGTAGTGGTGAAGCCAAATTTTCGTTGGGATAAATAGGAATCGAGTTCAATTAAAAACCTTGTTCAATAACAATTGAGTTTGTTTAATTCCGTTGTGCATATAATTGTTACAAATTGTTATTGTAAAATGATCTAAATATTTTATAAACATTCTAATCAGTTCTTGATTAAGTATCGTTGTAAACGCATCTGAGGATCGTTTACCCAATAACATTGTATCAATTATGCACTAGCGAATTAAACAAACACAATTGTATATTGAACAAGGTTTTTTCATTGAACGATTCCTATTATCGCACCTATAATTATGGGGTTACACCAACTTCTATGGTGTACTAACAACTAACTAACTAATATACAAAGCACCACACGTTTGTAATCAGACTCTCATTGAGAAGTCTGTTTTTTCTATGATGGTTTCGATATATAATTCTACGACCCTAGATCTCTTTATAATTACTAGAGATTTCCTAGGTATTTTACAAGAATTCTTAATTAACGAAGAAGTCCTACCTTTTGCACTTTAGTCCCTTCATACTTTGAAGACTTCTTTATATTGCGACTTATCCTTCTATTTCCTTCTTGTTTTTGATTCTTGTTTCATCTTTATTTACTTTGTCTCATCAAATCAATTATACAGGAATGTATAATTCCCAACAATTCTTAACTCGAATCTGAATTATTCTCAAATCTCAATTCACGACTTCATTGGGACACGACCCGAGGAGTACAATACTTCCCGGATAAAAATATACATATTGTGTTTTCTTTAGTGAGATTTTTACCTTATATTTCTCCTTGTTTGAGAATATTTTGGGAAGAATTTTCACGGATTAATACTTTATATATATAAACTTGCACGAATCAATTTTGGCGCCGTTGCCGGGGAAGACGTGAACGATTTTTGAGGATATTCGTTGAAGTAAAGTCGAGAAGATCCTTTCCACCGGGAAAGTTACATTCTTGTTATATAATCAAAAATATAAAAAAAGTTTTCAAAAACTATAAAAATTAAAAAATATTTTTTTTTTACTATAAAAGTTAAAAAATAAGAAGCAATTGAAAACATATAAAAAAAACTTTCCTTTAAAAAAGAATTAACAATAATATAATACTCTTAATAGAGTATTATCATAATATCATCGCAACAAAAGATCAAAACACTCCCATTTTTGACACTCGCCAGGTACGGCTCACCTCTAGTTGGCTTATTCATTAAAGAGAGTAGGCAGGCCGGGTCTTCGGATCGCCTCAAGGGACAAAGGGTTATTCTAAAAGAGCCGCGCTCTTACCCTTTTCTCCGCTCTTCTTTGTGAGTTAGTTGGTTAGAGAGCTACTGTGACGTGAGTAGATCTTTTGGTTGAGTTCTTTCTCGATTATTTTTCCATTCTTAGAATTTTAGGCCTTTAATAAATAAAAATTAAAAAAAAAATCATAAAATCCAAAAATATTCTTCGTTATCCTCTTATTCTAATAATTCTTCTTCTCAACCCCTCTATATTTTGATTCTTTATTATGTCGACATACGGGTTTTATCCTTGTTTTCAATGCGGAAGGACAAACGAATTCCCGCATTGCCCGTGTTCGACTTGTGCGAGGTGTGGTTCAAACCTTGTTAATGGAGATTGCTTCAATTGTAGTACTTATTCAAGTGCTAACAATTATTCTCCTAATCTTTATACCACACCTCCACACTTGTCGGATTATTCTTGTCATGATGGTGAGGGTAATACACCATATGATTTACAAGATAATTCGCGTGTTGTTTGTTGTTCGTATTGTCGTGGTTCTCACAAAGACTATTGTTGTACTCAATTGTGGTGCGAAAACGGTTATCCCATTTGTGAGACATGTGGAGGGTATCACATGGATCACGAATGTTTCGATATACGAGACAATGAATTTGAAGAAAAGTTGAAAGCACAAAGAATAAAGGATCAAGAATTTCTTGATACATTTAAAGAACTTTGTGATAGTGTGATTAAAAAGCAAAGAGAAGAGAGAGAGCGAATCGCTAAAGAAAAAGAGGCCGAGGAGTTAGAAGCCGAACGTAAAAAGAAAGAGTGTTTAAAAATCGAAAATTCTCTTCCTAAAGCTTCTACTCGCTCGAGGCGATCTCGCATTGATCCATCATTAAAAGGATTTAAAGTGTTTTGTAAGACAATTTCTTCAGGAAAAATGCAAAGAATTCCCGAGGAATCCGTTAGTTCTCTAAAAATGGGGGATTGTGCATCTTATATCACACAAAATGATTTCACGCGGGATTTAGTGTTAGTAATCTATCCCAACCCCAGAGAGCTAGACGTTTTTCCTGATGAGTATTACGGATGAGAAACTTCAAAAAGTTTTGATGAATTGTGTGAAAGATTTTTTAAGTCCTATTCCATTATATGATAACATTTCCATTGAATTTTTTGGGGACAATTGAAAGTAAGAAATTGATACTCCTATTACTCCCGAAAACCATTCCTTAGGGGAAGAGCGACCCCTAGATATTTCTATGATGGTTCATATTGGATAATGGGGAGGATATATTCCATTAATGAGGTTTTCAAAAGAAACCGGCTTACCCGAGAAAAATAATTGACAAATCTTTAGTGAATCTTTTGTTTAAAGAAATGATTGTTGTCAACCCAATTCCGATACAACCTATGTCCCGATTTTAGAAACCGTAACTCTTATATAAAATGGGAGAAGTGCATTTTGGGACACATCAAATGATTCATTCGAATTAGTGTTCGAGATTCCTTTCAATCTCAAAGAGAGTTAACGATCTTTTATGGTGTAATTGAGGATTTTTTCAAAATGAGCTTAATATGAAAGATTCAAATTCCGAAACCAATGTCGAATTTGCCCATACGGATTCTCTTTTAATGGCTGGATGAGCAAGATCAAATTACTCCTGTCAACGGAGGAGTCAGACGAATAAAAAGTCTAGTGTTGAGATTCTGTAATCCTATCCCAAGAGTGTCCATCGAGCAAAGGAATGTGAGTTTTCTATAAACGTGGAAATTTCAATGGTATCTAAATTCAAGCAGTTTGAAATGTGACTTTTGTGAACAAAACAAAGAATTCTCAGTTTTGACGAGTCAAGTTCGAATGTGGGAAATTAAATTTGTTACATTTAAATGGTTTCAAATCATTTTTTGAACTAGATGAGGGAAATCATTACTTTGGAGAAAGCTTGTCTTTCAAATTAAGGATATTTCAAATCAGAGGAATATTAATGATACTGTGAAACGGAGAGAGATTTAAAGTTTTTCGATGATTGGCTTATATGAAACACTTTTCCTCCGGATGTTTTTTTTGTTGAAAAGATTTTCAAGATAATAGGAGGAGATTGATATATCTTGTGATATGATTCCTCCGGGAATTGATACCGATGATGACTCGAAAGGGGACGTTCCTCCTTTTGAGGAACCACTTGACGATGGTCTCTTTCCCCTTCCCAAGGTCGATATTTTACCCATCGAGGTTGAGCCCGTAGAGGTCATGTTTAAATTATCACATACTTGTGGGGAAAATTTTTCACTAGTTGACAAGGGAATTTCTTTCTCATGGTCGATGAATCTTAAATATTTCTAATGATGATGAAACCTTTGACCCGGGAGGAGGTGAAAATGATGTTTTGCTTAATAATGGAGAAAACAATGATTTAAACGTTTTCACAATCGATTTTTTCTACCATTTGTCACTATCACCTGAAGGTTTTACCGCATCTCGCACTCTGCACAGGGAGTGAAGAATAATGTTTTTAAAACCGGGTATTTTTGAATGTGCTTAAGTGGAAGAGTTTTTTACTCTCTGGATGTTTTTGACCACTCACCCACCTTAATGGACTTAATGTTTACCAATAGCATTTTTCGCGTTCCACATTTTCTTCTGAAAATTTTTTATCTAAATGTTTGTTGATCCCGGAATTCAAAAAATGGGTTCGGTTATTTCATCCTTAGTTGGGAGGTGGTGTCAATCTTAGATCTTTCTTTACCATTGCTATTACCACATATAAACCTTAGTTGGGGAAAGAGTCAAGGAAGGGGACTCTTATAATAAACCAAGCGCTTACGTGGGTTGGCACCTCCATGCCTTATCTTTTGATTCGCGCAATTTTCTTTCTCAGATTTCTTTGCTTCCCAAGGACAAAATGTAATTCTGGGGCGGAGTATAGCCTTGTACTCGTAACAAATAACTAAGCCGTTTTAGGATGTTTTGAGCTAAAAACAATGTCAAAGAGAGGAAGCTTGTTCTTTTTCGTCTCTTGTGGTTGTTTGTGTTTTGGTCTGAGGTTGTCCGAATTTTGGAAGCTTCATGGTTTCAAATTTTGTGGAAGGATCAAAGCAATCCTAAATTTCATTTGATGGTCTCTCAGTCTTCTCTTCATAATAAGGAAATCTATTATCCTTGTCTTTATCGATCATAACATCTATTCTTCTTGGCATGACCTTAAGAATTTTTGTACAGATTCCTTTTGACCCTTATTTTTAAACTTTGAGGACTAATGTTTCATTTTTGTTTGGGGAAGAGTATCCTTAGATAATTGACATTGCACTTCACGCACCTCTGTGTTGAATCTTTTTGACTCTACCTATTTGAAAGTGAAAAAAATTTTAAATTTTTTCTTACAGAAAAGCTCAAAGAAGGCTTAAGTTGGAAAAAAACACCAATTTGTAGTCCGTAGGTGAGCAAATAGGGGTTAATTTTGACTTGACCGGGTGAAAATTGCCACATAGCTAGTTCTCTTAAACTACCAGTTTTGTGGGGCCAGCTTTCACAAATCCTATTGCTTTGGATTTTAAAAAATGTGCAAGAACGGTAATGTGTAGTTAAATATATGGTATTTGCTTATGCTTGGTTTATTTGGAAACCTGCAAAGCATATATGAATGATTTGTGTACTTTTTACCTACCCACAAAGCTCTTTACATACACCTAATCATACGTGCTCTTTTTTAATTTAACTACAGTTCAACAATGTCTTTTGACAAAAGTATCCTACATTTTGAAAAAGAATTCAATTTTTAATATGTAAGTAAGATTTTTGGTTTTCAATTTATAAGTTGATTTTCTAAGTGAAATCTTTCCATTCATCAAAAAGACTAAGTATAAGAACGAATGACAATGAAAGCATTTCTAATGACAAATGGCATTATTTTTCGGGCCAATGAAGCATTCGCCAAAAAGAAGAGATATATAAAATTTATATAGTTTTTAATCGTAGGCGTTTCCTTCTGTTGAGAGAAAGACTAGGATGGGGTGACTAAGGATTAAAACTATGTACGTAGGATCAAGGTTCGTAGGCATGTCTATCACTAGGGTGTGCGAGGCATAGGTGGTGATTGCTATACAGGACTCTTGGATTCACGTGCTGTTTGTAGGACTAAAGAGTGTTGTCGCGATTAACCCACAAACGTTAGCAGCGGAGTGGGGGTTCGAACTAAGAATCCACTCAACTCCCCAGGTTGTTGTTGCGACTATCCTATTTGGGAGAAAGGCCCTAAGTAGGGGTTCGAACATAAGAACAACATTCCATTGCAGAAAAAAATATTTATAGTATATGGAAATAAATAAGAATGGTTAAAGAAAAATTCATTTGTCCTCAAATCAATTAGGTTTTGTTTCCTAATCTCTTTTAGCATTAGAGTCGAGATTTATCTATAATGTTATTATCATTTGAGCTCACTAGCTTATTTGTAAAGCTTAGTATGAATTTCAACTATGAAGATAAATTGATCTTTGGTTGAGTTAAAATGAGTGCACAACATCTTAATCATATTAATTTATTCGGGAGTGAAAAGTTCACAAAGTTGTAGTATAAGAGCTAATAACATGACTTATATTGACAATGATCTTGTTTAATAGCTTCTGCTTTAGTCTAGTGAAAAGTAAAGGATGACGATTTTTCTTCTTTTGTGCTCTATTATTCAGGAGTAGCCGATTTCGATGAGCTAAAGTTTGACAACTTGCAATGATTGGCCATTAATGTGTTTCCAGAGATTAAAATGTTAAAGAAAAAGTGAAAGTTGTTTAAAAGGTGATTAATAAAAGGTTTAAAACAAAGGCATTTTGAAACTTCTTATTTTACAAAAGTGTACACTTCAATTAACATTGCGTGAGGACTCGGCATCCTTAGTTTGGGGAATTTTGTTATTTGCTAATTGTCTATTAATATTACCCGGGGATTTTGCCAATAAAAGAAAATAAAATATGCAATAGAATACGAAAATGTAGTGCTTTTGTGTAACAATTAGAGGCAGGAAAGGATAAAAAGACCAAAAAGAAGCAAAAACAGTCAAAAAACCGACAAGAAACGAAGGAACGAAAGACAAAGACAAGAGTAAGAGTGAAGAATCAGCCAAAGATCACAGCCGGATCAGCCCGACACAGCAAGAAATGAAGTCAAGAGCCAAAATAAAGTTAAAAGGACCAAGAGTGACAAGCTTTGAAAGTTTGAAGGTTTATTTGAAGTTTTAAAGATTCAAGGACCAAAGTTGCAAAAGAGGAATAGTTGATTAATAAAGAAGAAAAAGAAGAAGGAAAGCCACAAGGACCAAAACTGCCATCTTCAAACCTTGTTTATAACTACAAAAGGATGGGGTGAATCGCAGGGACCAAAAGTGCCAACAGCCCAAACTTTTAAACTGAAAGCCGCATTTGTTGTAACAAACTAACCGTCTAACAACTTTTCCCGCCAAATTCTAACACAAACCCAACTTCGATTTTTCCCACCCCCGCTCCTTTATAAGCATTCAAACCTGTTCTTACACCCTCTCCAATCACAAACGCCCACGTGGCAGCACCTTATTGGTTCAGACACCTCATCTCTCTCATCCAACGGCTTATAATTGTTCGACAATGATCAAGGGTTGAGATTAAACGGATCATTCTAGAAATCTTCACTCCTCTCTCCCAATTCTCTATAAATAGCAGCTTAGGGATCACTTTTTCAGTTGTTGTTTTTGTTTTAAAAAATTCTACTTTGTAATTTTCCGTTTTTAAGCAATTTAGTTTTCACTTTAAGCAATTAAGCTTACAAGCTCTTGTACTCTTCCTTTTAAACTTGTACATTACAATTCTAGTAATCTCATTCAGTTTACAAGATATTTGTGGTCTTTGATTTCAATTTCAATACGATTTCATCAAATAAGCTCTTAATAAGCTCAGTTGAGCTTATTGCTATTAATAAGCTCAAAATTCAGTTAAACTTTGATAATCATCATTCATCAACTCTTTTAATTCCATATTTTGTCAAAACATGATCACTTAAGTGTTTTGAGTTCATTTTCAAGCAACAAGGAGAAATAAGCTTCATACAGCTTATTGAGCTTAAAAGCTTAAGGTTTAGAGGCTAGGGAGCCATTTAGGATCAAATTTGTTAGCCACTCATTCTACAAGAGTGGCTAAGTGCTAAGACTACATCAATTTCAGGTTTAAATCTTTCAATTCCTTTACAGCTTATTCATTTAGCTTATTTCAACACTTTTATTTTACCTTATGCCTTAATCATGCTTAAACTAGCTTAGTTAGTCTATAAGTTGTGTTAGTTTTAAGCTGGTTTAGTTTTAAGTCAAGCTAGATTTACCTTTTCTAATCTGTCATAAATAGTAGAAATATTAGCTTCATAGAGAAACTAGCTTATTTCCTTACATAAGCTTAGCTTTTAAGTGTTTAAATAGCTTAAATAGTTTAAATATAATAGAAGTAGATAAAAATAATAAGCTGTTTTAGTGGATAAATAGAATTTAAGCTCAATTAGTGTGACAGCTTATAGATGAAGGAGTGTTTGGATTATGCTTACTTTGACTCTTAAAGTCAACCATACCTTGTCAAAACTGTTCATTCATTTGAGTTAGGGTATATGTTGGAGTTTTAAAAAGCTTTTAGAGATTAGATAGTAGAATTCAAAAATCTTGAGCTCAAAATCTCTTGCCAGCACCAGGGCAAATTTTAGCTATAAGAGGTGTAGGTTTTAGGACTTTAAAAGCATTTTAGAGTTCAAGGTTGTGCTGTGCTCATTTAGTATCATTTAGTGAGGTATTAGCTCTAAAAGTTTAGACTGTATTTGAGTACATTGCCAATTGCATCAGCAACAAGTTAGATCAGTAACAATAAATAGCAGCAGTATTTAGGTTTGGCTATTTTCCTCTTTGAAATTTTCATTTCCATAAGGAACCTTGGAAATCCTTTTATCTAGGTTGAATAGAGGTAATTAGGTTAGCTTATTTTCAAAATTTCAGCATCTAAGGTTCAATAATAAGCTTGTTAGCTTATTAGAGAAAAGCTCAAAAACAGTTTTAGAAAACCTTGCACTTTTCCATCTTAATTTTCTTTCTAATTTTGTTAACTCTAGGTTAATTTTAGTTTAAATCCTTTTAACACACATCTTAAACATCACTTAGTATCTTTCAGTTTCAAATTTCATCAAGAAATAAGCTCAATATAAGCCAAAATCCAAAACCTTGGTTAAATAAGCACTTTCTGTAACAGCTTAACATTTGCTTATTTTCTGGCTTATTCTTTTGTTAAAAGTTAGAAGTCCTTTTATTAAAGTTGTAGAGATTAAGCTCTTTAAGAAGTTTGTAGTTTTAAGTTTTTTCTGAAAAGCACTTTTTAATAAGCCAAAAATAAGCCACAATCGTAGGGTCTGTTTTGTCATTTCTTAATAGTTCAGGGTTACCCAGTTCTATTATAGTGTAAATTTTCCAATATTAGCCCGCCTATCCTCTATTTCCCTTTCTTTCAATTTCTACCCTGTCTTTCTTAGAAAAATAAAATAGTTTTAAATTTTAGTTTTTATTTTTATTAAAATTAGGGTTCATAGTTTAATTGAACAAATTAGGTATCAATTAGATCATAAAAATTGGGGCTTTTTGTCCTATTTGATTTCTGCACTATTGTAGCATCTTAAAATCATTTTTCTTTATTTTTCTCATTTGAATTGTATTTTCTAGGAATTAAAAGAGATTTTAGTGATTTACTTTTTCTTATATAAATCATAAAAAATAGAAAAATAGTTGAAAAATTCTAATTCTTTTTCCTAAAATTTTCATTTTAAATTTGTGATTTTTAGGTATAAAATTTGTTAAAAGTCGTGCCTTAGATTTTAAATTTCAATTTTAGCTCGCGTTTTTACGTTTTGTGCATTTAAATTTCGTGCTATTCCATTGTTTTTAGTTTGTGCCATTATATTTTGTAGTGTAATCAACAATTAAAAAATCCTTTATCATTCTTAACTCGAATCCGAATTATTCCTAAATTCTCAAATCACGATTTCGTTGGGACACGACCCGAGGAAAAGTACTTCCCGGATAAAAAATATACAAGTTGTGTTATCTTTAGTGAGACTTTTTACCTTGTATTTCTCTTGATTGAGAAGTATTTTGGTTAGAAATTTTCACGGGATTAATACTATATACGTGTATATAAATTTGACTACACCAACCACGAATGAAACAAGATCAATACGTCGTATCCAGGGAAAACCAATACGCTGTATTAAAGCTATATGGAAATAAAATATTTTGGAAGATATCAAACGCGGTCCCTACTCCAAGAAACCCCCGATACATCGTATCCAAGACTTTGGATACGCCGTATCGACCATATTCCAGACCCTATAAATAGAAAACTCAAAAACGAGTTTTAAGT
>BQNB010140568.1:7500-17399 GCA_026074375.1 Tanacetum coccineum | reverse complement strand
CATTTTGAGTCTACTTTTCAAAAATACAGGCCTCACTGTCCAGGGGGTCAATGATCCTGTGTGAAATTACCATTTTACCCTTCTATGTCAAAACAGTTTATTTTCTGAATATTTCCACTCCACGAAAATGACCATAAATCAAAATCTATACATGCTATAAACGTGAGGCCACTTGGAGATGGTAGCTATAAGTGTCCTCTACAGGGAACAACTTTTTATTTCAGAAAGTTAGTGCAAAAATATGGGGTTATACCCCGTTTCCCAACTGAGTGCAAAAATTGACTAGTTTTAGTAAATTGGCCGTATCTAGCTCATCCGGAGGAGATACGGCTCTATCCAATTAACCACATATACCTTAGACACATACCAACATCATTATTAAATTTACCAGGTACCCTATTACCAAAAATATTTCGTAATCCATCTGTTTTGCTACTGATGTAAAAACAGTTTCATAACCCTATTATAATCCAATCCAAACATCATTTTATTCTCTTAAAAATTTAACACAATGCCATAACTAATGATTAGACACATTAGTAAACATAAAAACTTAATATTTTCAGAATCTAACATCCATTTTTATGGATTATAAATTAAAGAAAACAAGTAAATAAAAAGATAAGACAAATAAAGAAAATTAGGGCTTACTAAAAGAGAGATTGAGACTAGGAATCAAACAAGAATACCCTCCTTCTTGTGTTGCTGAATTCGAACCAATATAGCCTTATCTTAACAACCTTATAATCTTCTTCTAATGATTATAATACTCTTCTAATCAAAACCCAATCAAAATCTTCAAGAAACTCCAAGAAAACTAGTCCTAAACACCTTCAAATCTTCAAGAAACTACACCAATCTTTGCAAGAGGCAAGAGGATGGTGTTATAAAGCCTAAAATGAGTTGAATAATTTTGTGAGATGGTGATGGTGTTGTGTTTGAATTCGGCAGCCAAGGGAGCAAAGAAGAAAGGAAGAAAACTTTTGAAATGGTGAAATGAATAGTTAGTTTGCATGTATGGAAAGTAGAGTATAATGAGTGGTTTTATGGAAAAATGAAGTATGGTGGAGTGTGGGAAAGGGTTGGAGCCGGCCTTGGGACATGGGATGGGGAAAAATAATTTTTTTTTGTTATAAGTATTGTTAAAATGTAGTGTAAGTATATTTGAGAAAAGGTAAGATTTAAGGGTAGAAACGCGAGTTTTAGCAAGAAGGAAAATGAGAATGATGAAAGACTTAAAATTATTGGGGAATAAAATTAGATAATAAATCACTTACGATGCGAAGCGGTACGGAATAGATTTTTTCTAATTACGGCTTCCGCAAAGCTAAAAACGAGAAATCTTCACTAAAATCGGGTAAACGAAAATAATAACAGTTACTTAAAAAGTGAAAATAGAAATAAAGCTCGGAGTAAATAGTGACCATAAATACAGAATGTTACATCCTCCCCTCCATAAGGGAGCGCCGTCCGATGCTCGAATTCCTCAACTGCACACATTCTTATTACCCTGAGAAAAGTATGCGGTGTAATTTCTTTAGCAGAAAATCGTTTCATCTCCTCAAGTAAATTCTGGACATCGACGAATTCCATCGTACTCTTGAAATAGAAATCGATTTGCTTAAGTTGAGCTGCTTTCACTTTGCGGTCCATGATTTCTACTGTTCCTTAATAAAGTGCATTATTTAATCACCCATCGAGTTGGATTTCTTCAAGAGGGATAACCAAGTTTTCATACCGCTAGAGACATTTCTTGAGATTCGAAACATGGAAGGTGTTATGAAATTCCACGGGAGTTTTTATCAGAAGCTCCAACTGTATTGCCACGGACCGAATTCTTCTATGATTTTGAGATGCCCAATGTACCGTGGACTCAGTACCGACGTTTCCAAAAGCGAATTACGCCCGTTACCAAGGCGATACCTTTAACAAGACCCTGTCACCCACTTGAAATTTCCATCGTTTCGTCTAACATCCGCATAAACTTTTCAGACCGCTTCGAGCAGTCAATACCCGATCTTTAAATTTGCACTAATCATCTCAAGTCTCCCCACCATTTCTGGACCTGTGAGTTGGCTATCCTCCAACCTCACTCCAGCATAACTGGCGATACTAAAAACAAAAACCCCCTTTCGCCCCTAATAAAGCTTCAAATGGTAGTGGCTTAATGCACCATGATATAAAACTTTTATTGTAGGAGAATTTCCGACTAATGTAAGTGTCGACCAACTACTACCAAAATCAATACGCACGCTCGCAACAAGTCTTCTAACTCTGTATAGTTACTCGTCAGCTTTGACCACTGCTCTACTCTGGTGATAAGCATGCTCATATCCAGTTGGGTTCCCCATAGCTTCTTGTAGTGATTTCCAAAATCTTGATGTAAACAACTGCACTATCAGAGATAATTGACGTAGCACGCCATGCTTACATCAATTTCCTTTAATATAAATTGGGCAGTTTCTCTATGCTGGTCAGTCTTCTTCATCGGCAAGAAATGAGCAGATTTTTGGTTAATCGGATCCTCGACAATAACCCAAATGGAGTCTTAACCACGGTTGGCTTCTTAGGAATCCTGAGACAAAATCCAACATGGTTATTTTCTCCACTTCACTCTGGATTTTAGGTTTGTTGTAGTAGACCGATGGCTTTATGGTGCACCAGCTTTAACCTTGGCACAGGTCAAACATTTACAGACAAAGTGGCGATCTCACTTCATGTCGGCCACCAATAAAGTTCTTTAAGTCTTGATACATCTTGTCTGACACCAGGATGGAATACTTAGATTTGTGCGATTCATGCATGATCAAATCCTGTAATCCTCCAAATAATGGTAACCAAATTCGCCCTTCAAAGCATTGAATTCCATCAGAGCGGGTCTCAAATATCGGCTTGATCAGCCTTCCAAGGTTTTCAGCTTTTACGTTTTCCTCTTTCATTGCATCAGCTAGGCGTATTGAGTATCTCTCAGGTAAATTGTGTGTACCATCATTACCAAAGATCTGACCCTTTATTGGATCTCTGTCCTTTCGACTTAGGGCGGCGGCCACTACGTATGGCTTACCAATGGATGGTAACAGATTTCGCACTCAAAGTCACTCAAAAGTTCACTCCCATCGCCGCTGCTCAAGTTGTTCTTTTTGATCCAAAATTACTGTTAACACATATGATCTGTGTACACAGTAGCACATATGTACCATAGACAAATAATGTCTCCAGAGTCTAAGTGTCAAACACTACACACCTAGTTCTAAATCATAGGGACATGTAGTATTTCCGACATGTTACTTCAGTTGTCGAGAGGCAAAGCTATCACCTTACTTCCTTGCATCAGAACAGCTCCAAAACCTTTGGTTGACGCATCGCAGTACACAACGAGGATTTCAGTTCCCACAGGCAATGCTAGGATAGGAGCGGAACAAAACTTCTTCTTTAAAGTTTGCAATGCCTCATCTTCGTCTGTACCACCATTTATACTGTTTTGTTCTTCTCGTTCAATTTTAGTTAGAGGCTTTGGAAATTACGAAAACCCTCGCTGAATCATCGGTTAATATCCGGCTAATACCCAAAAATTGTCCTGATCTTCATTGGAGTTGTGGTGCAAGGACTCATTAGCGATAGCTTCAACCTTTGCAGGATCCCACTGAACGCCTTTATTGTCGATCACGTGACCGAGAAATTTCATTGACCTCAAGCCAAAAATCACACATCGAGAATTTGGCATACATGCTCATTCTGAATCAACACCTAAAATGATCTCAGATGTCTTTTCGTGCTCTTATATATAAAATTTCTTATTCTTGGGATATATGAATTAAGATCATACAATGAAGACGAATCACAAATTTTCGAGAATGGCTTGCACAACTCGATTCATCAGATCCATGAATACCGCAGGACGTTGGTTTAAAACCAAATGGAGCATTACTTGAAATACCATATTGACCGTACCTATCCAAAAGCCGAAATAGTAAATAACTTCTTCTCTAATTCTGTGAAGTTGGGTGATAACTAAGACATTAGATCGATGCCTTTGAGTACACGCTGGAACCTTTGAAGGTTGATCAACAGTCGTCAAACCTCAGAAAGTGGATACCGATTCTTGACTGTCAACTTATTTAGCTCGCGATAATCGATGCACATACGGAATGATCCATCCTTCTTCTTTAACGAAAAATACTGGCTACCCCATGGTGACGGAGCTCGGATAATAAACCAACTTTTTCATGATAACTCTTGTAACTGGTCCCGCACTATTTTCATTCAGCTCGGATTGTGCCAAATCGTACTGGCTCGGCAACATGGTGCAGGGCACCGCGGTACAAGTTCAATATTAAATTCCACTTGACGAGGTGGTGGGAAGTCCCCGGTAAATCGTCCGGAAACACATCGGGAAAATCTCGAATCACCGTTCCATCTTCCAACGTTTTCTCCTTTTGGTTCTTTCTCAGTTCCATGTGCCACGAACAACTGATGCCCTCTTTCGATGTATTTACTAGCCTTAATGCAGGATATTATCTTCAGTCGGGACGTACCACGGTCGCCCTCAATTATCAGCGTTTTGTTCTTGACGGGAAAGATGTAATACATACTTGCCACATTACGAAAACAGCATCCTTGATCAAACTAACCAATCCATCCCAATAACTACGTCAAAAGTTCCTAGCTCAATGGGCATAAGGTCAATTTTAAATAAGTGATCTAATAAGTTCAGGGTACACCCTCTTAGGATAGTATTAGTAATAGCGACCCTTCCAATTGGCCAATTCCACTTCTAACTAAGTTGACTAGTGTAACACAAGTAATGTTCCAATCAGTGGCTTAAAATAGTGTTCACGAAGCTTTTGTCAGATCCTGAGTCAAATAATACAGTTGCATAACGGTTGTTGAGTAGAAACGTACCCGTGACCACGTTCGGTCCTTGTTGCTTCTCAGTGTCTGTAATCACATAAGCACAGCACGGCCTCAGAGTTCCACACCCTGGATCTCTTTACTCTTTTCTCGTCAAAATGTTCCTAGTATGTCCCTTTCTCCACAATCATAGCATGTTCACAGTTTGGGTCTCAGCATTAGTCACCAGAAGCATATGCCTTTGCCCTTACAATCTCGTGCCACGTGGCCTGCCTTTCTCCGCAGTTGTTACAATACCACATGCTAAAACCAAAGTGATGCTGTTTTACAACGAATAAAGAGCGGTTGTTCCCCAGCATACTCCACCTTGCTCGCTGGGCGGTTGGTCATTGCTCTGGCATTACCCTGCCTTTGAGTGTTCACTGGTTATGGAGGGTGTAGTCCCTGTTGTTTTTGTTTCTAGTTGTTAACCCAGTTGTTACCACCCTTGTGAACTTTCCCATTTTCTTTTATTGCGCCTCGGGGCAATCCATTCTATCGACGTAAGACTTTTTTTGTTCCATCAGGGCATTGTGCCCATCCCTCACAGCTTCATTCATGCTAATGGGTTTAGATCCAATAACTGTCTACCCTTTATGTTGTCATTAGTCTCCACGATTAAACTCGATTTTCTTGCGTTCACTCGGGACCATTTCTGGACAATAGTTGTAGTACCACTCATGAAAAGCGCTAGGTGTAAGCCAGTTATGTCAACTCTTTGACCTTCAAATTCCACGTTCGTGCTCCATTCGCTGCACCTTCCTCAATGAGGCAAAATTCCTCTTCATTAACCTTCTCAATCAGTCCAACGATCTGATAAGCACTTCTAATCCCATCATCGCAACCTGGAGTTCCACACACAGTCAATGCACGCCCTTGAAGTGTGGCAGCAGGCAAAGTTTTGACCTTCACGCGTTCAGCACATTCACTTATTCCAAAAACCATTTCGTCTTCTCGAACAATCTACATAGCTCGACACGCTTCCTCCGTGACCCATGGAAGACATAAGGAGTGCATTTCATGAATATCAGAAAAGGTCCATTCCGAGCAGCTGGAGCTCCACCTTGGCCCCCAGCTCCAGTGGTTCCTAGTCTCCTAGCATTTTGCTTTGCCTTTCCTCGTTTCTGCCTCCAACAGCAGCATTGACCCTATTCAGTGATGATTCGGAATCAATAGCCAGCTTTTCATTGGTCCCTCGGTGTCATGATTCCTATCACAACACAAGAAGCCTCAATGATTATTTATATAATGACATAATCACATCATATACAAAGAACCAATAATAACGACAATCACAACAACATCAAGTAGTACATCAAAAGACAGCCATTTATCTTTCATTATCACAAAAGAGATAATACATCATTAGCATAGTTTGCACAAAATGATATAAAGTACAACAAAATGGCAAAAATATCACAAACTGAAGATTCAGTTAGTGGATTACAGACTGAAAGATACTACAAATAAAAATTAAACGACTAAGAGTCCCCACGAGGTGGAATCTCGTGCTCAGATGTGTAGTGTCTCCTTTGGGGGATGGTGAATTCATCATCATCGGTAGTAGTGAGCATTGGCGCATCCCTTGCAGCAACATAAAATTGGATCTCTAGGATCATTGTGAGTACACAGGAGCCAATATAGTACACAGGCTAATAGAGCATATGGCGGCTCATGATACCGAGTAGTAGACTGCGGCGGTTAAAAAGATCTCAACATAATAGACCAACATCTCAAAGTGATGGCAATTGCCATGTTGTCCGGATCATTCCTCTCCAAGCATCTCTAGTGCGGTTTTTCAACTACAGTCTAACATCATCTTTAGGTCGCTTATTATCAGCACGTACATCCCTCCTCAATATGCTTAACCCCTGCGGTGCAGTGCCAACCAGATCACTCCCCTAATGTGACTTGGCGTGAGATCCATCGGGTTATGACCAGCAGCTAAGACGATGATCCCGTCCAGACCTGAGTATCATGAAGAAAGGGTTCCCCCCCCCCACCCCCCCCCTTCTTAATTGGTATTAGTCTGTAAGTACTGACTGTAGCAGCCTCAGGTATAGGATTAGCAGGAACATGATTTGCAGGAACAGGATTAGCAAGAACAGGATTTGCAGGAACAGGAGGTGGTATGGGTGCAGCTTCAGCCTCGGCCTCAGCCTCGACCTCATTCTCATCCTCAGCCTCAGCCTCAGACTCGGCCTCAGCCTCAGACTCAGACTCCGATGCAGGTGGCGGAGGGTAAAGTGGGTCCGCCCCCTGATAAGGGAGTATCCATTCTGGGCCGTCCCATTGTTCGTCAGCTTCCATCTCTTCTTCTTCCTCCTCCATTTCCGGATCTTCTTCCGGATCTTCCTCCTCTTCCTCCATTTCTGGGTCTTCTTCCTCTTCAACCCAGCCGTTCATGTTGTCTGGTGCTGCCTCCGCAGCTAACGCGAACTCGTTATTGTTTGGAGGTAGGTTGGCCATGATGATCTGCAAATTGCGTAAAATAAATAAGGATTACTATATGAATAATAATTTATAAAGAATACTAATGCATGACGGATGGCTTCAGTAAACTGCATGATATCGATAAATAGTAATGAAATGCCAAATAATATTTGTTACAATATAAAAATTCATTATGAAATCTAAACAAACAATATCTTGATGCTTTCGCGGATAAGCGTATCATCGAGTATCTATATACATATATCAATTACATTAATACTATTTATTATATGAATATTCGATAGTAATTGCACCCAAAATGTGCATAAATACTTGAATAGAAAAACTATGACCGTGAATAACACAAGGGCTTCGAGGAGTCTTAGCGCGCATAAAAGGGTTATAGTTTAGGTATATAAAAAAAATTTGACCTACTTCGTCTTATAACCTATAGCTCGTTGAACCAATTCTTTAACACCCCAAAGTTTTTAATCCAGCGAATAAACACACATTGGGTGTTAAATCAAAGCACAATTACACGAGGATAGAGCACACGACTCCGAAAAGAGTACGTTAAAAAGAGCATTGTTCATCAAAGAAGTTCAGAGTAAACCACGATACGCACACAGGAAGCGTTACCAAATTCATAACAAAGGTAATCCAAAACAAGAATTATTTTTATAAAATGGAACAAAACACGAGTTCAAAAACAAGTTTAGCGCAGACTCCTCGTGCATAGCATCCTTCACCCTTGGTTACCTGAGATAAAACATGCTTAAAAAGTCAACAATAATGTTGAGTGAATTCATAGAGTTTGTAAGAGTTGAAAGAGAACACAAGTTTTTGTTCATCGTGTGACTTGTTGTACGGACAAGCCATTATTCAAGTTTCTATTGCAATAAGCACAGACAACCG
The DNA here is from genome assembly GCA_026074375.1 of Tanacetum coccineum. Lineage (NCBI taxonomy): Eukaryota > Viridiplantae > Streptophyta > Magnoliopsida > Asterales > Asteraceae > Tanacetum > Tanacetum coccineum. Next base: position 9,161 of record BQNB010140568.1, on the reverse strand, counting down.
AAGCCCTTGACGTTACACATAACTTGTATGAATATCACGTTGCCCCATAATATGTATTATTTTGCCTTATACCTAATTTCTAATAAAAATTATCATCCGTTGACTGTGTGCCTATCGAAAGGAATCGGATTCTACCCCCGGGACAAGGCTGTCAACCCAATAGATCTATTTACATGTACTATAGCGCTTACCCATTATAGGCAATAAACAGTTCATGATGTGGGTCCTTGAGCAAAAGCTACTTATGCCAATATATATCATAATTCGGAGACCAACATACCATAAAGTTTCTTGTTCGCAGTTTAATAAAACAAGCATGTATCACCCTCGCGGGGTGTATCTATAAATACAGGTTAAAGTGAAAGGAGAGCTATGAACTCAACCTTGACAACGGTTAATATCAGTACTATAAGAGCTCAAGTAAGAGAAAAAAATATCCTAAAGAGCGACCAAAATAAAAGGCGCCGACTTAGAAAAACAATCTATACTAACTGCGAAAGAAGATAAATCAAATGATGACTTTATAAAAGTTTTAACATATGTCCGATCTAGCATTGGCATTGGCATTCAAGTTTTATGAACCAATTTAAACCTAAATTCAAGTGTCCCAATCTGTATGAATATGTCATTCATACCATGTTTTTACTTTACTCTTTACCCGTCAACTCATACAAAATTACCCGCTTTGGTTTTACGTCTAGTGACTTTTATTTACACATTTCTGAAATCTTCCAACTTTGTTGAATCATAACTCAAAATCCGTAATTCATACGAGTATGAGGCTTCACCCCAGAAAGCATTTGGAGTCTACATTTCAAACTACATGCCTCACTGTCCAAGGGGGTCAATGATCCTGTGTGAAATTACCAATTTTCACCCCTTCTATGTCAAAACAGTTATATTTTCTGAAATATTTCCAACTTCCACGAAAAATGACCATCAATCAAAATCTATACATGCTATAAACGTTAGGCCACTTGGAGATGGTAAGCTATAAGTGTCCTCTCCATGAACAACTTTAATTTCAGAAAGTTTAGTCAAAATTATGGGTTATACCGTCGTTCCCACTGAGTGCAAAATTGACTAGTTTTTAGTAAATTGGGGCCGTATCTAGCTCATCCGAGGATATACGCTCTATCCAATAACCACATATACCTTAGCACATACCAACAATATTATTAATTTACCAGGTACCCTATTACCAAAAAAATATCGTAATCCATCTGTGTTTTGATACTGATGTAAAAACAGTTTTCATAACCACTTATAATCCAATCCAAACATCATTTTATACTCTTAAAAATTAACACAATGCCATAACCAATGATTAGACCCATTAGTAAACATGAAAAACTAAAATATTTACAGAATCTAACATCCAATTTTATGGATTATAAATTAAAAGAAAACAAGTAAATAAAAAGATAAGACAAATAAAGAGAAAATAGGGGGCTTACTAAAGAGAGATTGAGTGACTATGAATCGAAACAAGAATATCCCTCCTTCTTGTTTACAGAATTCGAACCAATATAGCCTTATCGATAAACAAACCTTTATAATCTTCGTTCTAATGATTAATAATACTCTTCTAATCAAAACCAATCAAAATCTTCAAGAAACTCCAGAAAAACGTATTCCAAAACACGTCAAATCTCAAGAGA
>BQNB010140568.1:0-5000 GCA_026074375.1 Tanacetum coccineum | reverse complement strand
TCCTACGTGAACTAAAAACCAGCCTAGGTTTCTTGGCATTTGCCATTAACCTGTTCATTAGCGTTGGCTGTGAACGAAACTAGCTTCCGCTGTCCTACATCAGGTGGTAATCAGAGCAGGACTACCCTGAGTGATAACCCTTGGTTCCATCATATTCGATTCATCGAATTCGATCCATCAAGTTCTGGTAAGTTATCGTATTAGGTTTCTCCCAATTCTAACTCCAAATCATCTATCCTTGTATTCTATTTTCTCTAAATTTTTTTACTGTTCATCGTTACTATTCATCCGCACTGTTCATCGCATTGAACTGTTCACAAAAAAAAAGTTTCTTTTTTTTTAAGTGACCATGACCGAAAATGCCGCACTTTTGCAAGCCCTACAAGCGATTCAACAACAACTGCAACAACAATCACAACAACTGCAGCATCAATCACAACGACTGTAGCAAAATTCACAACAACAAACGAAACAAAAGGCTCGAATCTTGGATGCCATAGAAAATCTAAACTTTCGAGTGAGGAAAAAAAATTAGCTTTTACAAAAGAAAAAAGTAACTGGGTTTCGAACACATCCGTCGTGTGCTTCCCCTCTTCACAATTCCTTCGTCACGGAACCAAAAATTAACGCAATAGCATGATCTCAATATAGTTGTTCCATCTTATCATAAGATAAGATCTCAAGATCAACAAACAACATTCCAAGACGATAACCCAATTATTCACTCAAACTGAAACACTTTAGAGTATCACTCGATGATATCTCTAAAACACGACACCATAGTGATAGAAGAAAGATGAAACGCTAATGGTAGAGAGCTACGACAAAGCTGCGTAAGTGCAAGTGGAAGAACAACAACAAATGCCCGCAGAGTCAACGTCTTCTGAAGGAGATTCAACACCATATAGTTCCTGTAAGCCGAGATAAGTTAGATAATGTGATGAGCTTGTCACGACATTGTACAAGCCACTACTATCCCATGGCACAAATCGAGGGCCTGAGCGAGTTAAACTTCAAAACTAGATCACGACTTTTATGGAATGAGGCCAAAAGTCATTATTTTGTCAAAAGGATCATTTGTTAAAGGTGGTCTAATAATGGCGGATACAAGGAAAGCGCGACACTTGAGCACCTATAATAAGTTCAGGAATAAAGAGAAGAAGAAACATGTCTGGTCTACAACGATTCCACCAGATGAACTCGAGGTCGAGTTCTTTTCAAGAAGGGGAGAATGATGGGGGACCAGAACTGGGAAAAAGGAAAAAGGATAATTCTAGAAGAAATAATTTGGAGAACAAGAAAATCCAAGTAAATCTGGAAAGAAATCCAAATAAATCTAGAAACAAATTTATTACTTGGTCAACAAGGATTTTCTTAAGTTTATCTTTATTTTGTTAAATATGACTTTTATTTTGAGTCGTTTTAGGATTCGTAGGTCTATATAAACTAAATTCCAGCATATTGTAATGGATTCAATTAATATTATTCAAACTATTTTTGTAATATATTGGAAATCATAACACAATCAAGGATTGGTGTGTAGGCCGAATTCTAGAAAGAGAAAATAGGAAGTTCTAGTGAGAGAAAGTCACTTAGTGTGTGTTTTTTTTATACAATGAACATCCAACCCTTCTCAATGGCTGAGAGGGGGTTTAAATACAAGAGTTTATGTGCCCTAAGTGGGCTATGGAGTGGGCTAACATGTGGGTAAAGACCTGACCCAATGCCATAAGTCATACGTTAACTAAACGATTAATATTAAGACTATGAGCTAACCTATGCTAGACATAACACGGGGTGACCGAGTCTTTTTCATGATCCTAACAATCTCCCTCTAAGGTAGGTCACCCAAGAAAATACAATTCGAATCCTAGCATTATGTGTCTTGGACTTTAGACTTTAGCTCGTAATCTTTGATTCTTCATTCATTGATCACTTTGTACATAGTGAGTAGTGATCTTTTGTCTTTAAGCGCGAACTTATTCCTTTAGGCTTGTTTTTGAATGTGATCTTGAGCTTTCTTGAGATCATCAGCCAAAGTAAATCTCTAATCATCATCTTTTGATCTTTTGCCATCTTGCGAGCTTGTGACTTTTAGGCCGACATGCTCATACTTGTTGCAATCTTGAAAGCTTGACTTTATGCTTGTGTTACTTCATCAATTTATAACTTCATCACTTTAACATGCTGACGAAAAAGTTGATATCAGAGTTGCGGAAGCTTTAGGTCATTCTCTCTTGATGTTGTAAGGTCATTGAGTATTGAGTATGAGCATGTGGCAATGAACTTGACTCTGCTGGAATAGGTTGACACCACCTCCATCTTTATATGTACCTGCACTAAAACAGTTAGCAATAAAGTTGAGGGGCGAATATGGCTTTGTCATTCGCCCGTGTTTGGTTGGAGTAACCTTTGAATCCGTGAGGACCGACCTGTGATCAGGTAGATTCAATCTTAAGAAGAATCTCCTTGACAGGATTTCCAGCATGAGTGTCGGATCTTCCAATGTATAAACATCAGAATCGCCTTACTTGTCTGTTCTCTTAGTCGGAACGTCTCAAAGCAGACAGCACGACAAGAGTGAATCGGTTAGTTACTATCTTACCGATTGAAGAGGAAAATTGATTTGAAAATCAATCGACGTGTCACTTGAGAAATTGATTTTGTGACACATCGAGAGTGTTAAGATTTTATCAAACTTCGTCAATCGTCAATTCAAAAGTCTGGACCGATTCGATGTCCAGTGTCACAAGTTTGATCCATTTAAGGATCTCACAAGTCACCTACCATGAGCTTGTTTGATGTTGGCTCAAGCAGGATTTCCATCTTCATTGTGAATACATAAGTATCACTCGGATGTTCTGGCAAAATCACAAGGATGATGCGTAGGACTCTGAGTATATATTCCTTGTTTTCACAGTGTGTGAAGAACAAGTACATTTGAATAGTGTCCTAACGAGATTAATTGATGATCTCAAGGCTCTAGACTCAATAGTGCATTTTGATTTTAGTGAGCGGAGGCTGGAGCTGACTGCCACCTTTTCAATACCGACTAACTCGGAGTGAGAAAGTCAGTAGATTACGTGTTACGTCTCCGTGAGAATTGAAACAGAAATCTTTTGAGAGATTCTGAGTGGCTAGGGAGGGTTGTGCAGCGTATCACTGGGTCCATGATACTTGTCTTCAATGTCAGCAATCAACCATGTGATTCTGACAGCATATGAATTGACCCGGTTTCTGCCTAATGTTTAAGGAGGGCTGCTTTCTTTACACCCTTTATCTTAACATTTCTTTTTCATTCTTCAACCCCTTCAGTGCTTACCGAGACTTCATTACTAGTACCTTGTTGGGTATGTTCCAGTACTAGCTCCATCTCAGTCCGCACTATTCCCTTATTCTCACATTTCTCCTTTTGTAGTCATACCTAAGGACTTCTACACTAACTAGTGGATTGTCCCTGGGTAGATCCCTCCGGCTCTGGCGGGATCGTGGGAACTAATACCTAACCTTACCATCCTTATAACTCCGATAAAGTAATTACAGGGTCGGTCTTTGGTATTTCCACAATTGCCATCATACACCATTTGTTCCCCCTCAATATGTGCATCGATATTCGAAAGAGTTTAGCACATATGGGAGAGCATATTAATGAGTTCAAAAAGATCACATTTCTATCAGATTTTCATATTTAAGTCACATTCTCTCCCCCGATCAAAAATTTCAAACCCGTTGAGATTTTGGATCTCAATTGATTTAAGTTAGGAAAATTTAGGAGAAAATGTATCTGATTTATACAAGCCGATAATGGAACATATTCATGCTCCCCCTCAATATGTAACCCCGTTAGATACAAAACATTTCTTAAGTATTTATATGATGACTCAAAAATGCCCGATAGATGTCAGACATTTGAAAAGCACTCTCCCCTTCAATCAATGACCCGCTTTCTATTTAAAGAGCTGTAGTCATTGATTGAGAGACAAATTTTGAGAAAGACAAGTCCGATTAAGTTTCAAAGAACATCTGTCCACCAAATGAGACACAAACAATTTTCTGAAGAATCATAGACGGAAAATTATTTGGATAAAAAGAAGATTTCTCTTCTGAATCAAAAGATAATGCACTGAAGCGTACATTAGATCGAGGGTGCACGGATATAAAGTAATCCATGCCCGAGAGAACTTAATCACCCGTTGCTAGGAACAACCATCTTTTTGGTGACATGCTTTCCTCATTTTGAAAACCGGGTTGCTTATCAGAAATAATAGCAAGCCATAAAGACATGTTTTGAAAAGTTTAAACTTCCGTTCGAGCTTCATTTAAAGACCCGTGTCATTATTAAATGACATTTCTAGGACCATAAATGTTATCGATAAACGGAAGACATGTCTTGAAAAGTTTAAACTTTCGTTCGAGCTTCATTTAAAGACCCGTGTCATTATTGAATGACATTTCTAGGACCATAAATGTTATCGATAAACGGAAGACATGTCTTGAAAAGTTTAAACTATTTTTGGTATTTTCTATATTCTGATTTTTATGGAATTTTGTTGGTTTTATATTTTTGTATTTTCTTTTTGAGTAGGAATATGTACATATTTACATAGGATACTTGAAGCAAATCCGTTACTCATCCTGATCATCCTGAAGACATTTGAGTGTCTTTGACTTCATACTCTTCATGCCAAGCCGCGGGAGAATGAATTCGAATCATTCTCTGGGCGGTGCCTTAGTGAATATATCCGCCAGCTGATACTCTATCCTCACGAAATACAACTCAACCACTCCCTTTTCCACTTGTTCTTTGATGAAATGATGTCGCATGTCGATGTGTTTAGACCTGGAGTGCTGGACGTTGTTGCCGCAGAGAGCTATGGCACTCTTGTTGTCATAATACAGAGGGATGTGATTATATGCAAAGCCATAATCCGATAATTGAGACTGCATCTATAGAATTTGGGCACAACATCCAGACATCGTGATGTATTCAGCCTCTGTAG
>BQNB010140565.1:0-15819 GCA_026074375.1 Tanacetum coccineum | reverse complement strand
TATATTGCCATTTTTGTATTGCAAACTTAAAAATATAAAGTATAATATTTTTATATAAATTATAAAAATATATATTAATATTACAAAACTCAATTTTATTAAAACCCAACACATTTATCGTTATTAATCATCGATCGACGCATTATAAATCAATTACGTTATATATTTAACGTAATTTATCATCAACTAGCTTTTAAAGAAACTTAAAATCTTATCATGTCACGTTACTAGGGAATTTCATGTGAGGGGTTCCATTTGGGTATTTGTTTTGACGAGTTTTCTGGGTTTACGATTTAAAGTGTCATGGCTCCTCAAACGATACTACATGGCCTCTGGATTATGATAGCCCGAACAGTGATACAATATTTTTATAAATTAATAAATCAAATAATACTTTATGAAGTTTTGAAACATAAACCATCACACTAAGACTTGACATATTACCCCAGGTTGCATGACAAGGTCGTTACTTTCACTCGATATACTTTTGTCATCAATCAGATTTCCCTGTTAAGGTGAGTTCATAGCCTCGCATTTCAATCTTTTGAATACTTTATAAACCCGCAAGGGGGATACACGCTTAAACCATGAATGCAAGTGTTTTTCCAACTGTATGCTATCCAGATATATTATTGCCTAAGTACCTTCCAGTGCCACTATTTCCATATCATGAATCATTAATTACTTGCATTGCGAGTGAACGCGAATATTGTGGATAGATCTATCAGGGTGTGACGAATCCCGTTGGTGTGCCTATACTTTTGGTATCAATAGCACTATATTTGACTTAATGGGTAACCTTGGCAAGTTACCTTTCCACAGGGACATTTGTTCCTCAACCAATGTCACTACGGTGATTTCCATGTTAACGTATTGATATCATGAGCTTAGGGTAATAACACTGTTTTCTATAATAATTGTACCCATTGCAATTATTACACTTATGGGTGTATAACAATGTAACCCACTATTATGATGACTTGTATTCAAATTGTTTAACATAAACCTATGAATTTCACTCAACCATTGTGTTGACCTTTTTAGCCTGTTTATCTCAGGTAACTGAGCATCTTATGGCACGGAGTGGCACAGACTTGAAGATGGCTAAACTGTTATCATTCAAACTTTATGTTTTCATGTAAATTTTAGGACCTCTATTTGTAAAAACTCTGATGAAATAATGAATGATAACTTATCTTTTAAAAACGTCTCTTTTGAGTCGTTTTCTATGATTATGACTGTTGTACTATGAAATAATACCCCAGATTAGCTTCCGCTGCTATATGTCAAAAATGGGGGTGTTATATCTTTGGTGAGTGCAGGCACAAATACGCCGTATCTTCCTTGATGGATACGGCGTATTGGTCTTCTGAATAGTAATCTTCAAAATATCTTTGTTTAAGCTCCAGAATGTGTGCCTTTTAGTTAACTTTCACTAAGTACTCCATAATTACTGTAATTTTCAAATATGAACGATTAAGTAACAATTCTTTGCAATAATTATACAAAATGGGTTAATTACATGGGATAAATGATGCTATAAAATAGACGTTATTTTATGTTATCAAATATCCCCCCACTTGAATCCTACTTGTCCTCAAGTAGCCTTTAGAAGTTTATAAAAATGTATCCCTAAGGATTTTTCCGTTTAAGCATTTATTTGATCTATTACAAGTAAACAACCAAACACCTCACGAAATAGGAAGATGAAAACACTCAAATCACTCAACTAATCTATGTGGTAACATGTAACTAATTCGCTCAATTTCTCGGTCGTGACGAGTATTCTATCATAGGCTTGGCAAGGATACACATCTCCACCACAAGAGCTAAGGAGTAACAAGTTTATAAAGGTAAAATAGGTTTTTGTTATAAGGCTTAGGGTTGATCATACTACAATCTTTCACCAAAAGTACCACACCAACAAGGCAGCTGAAGCACACATACATGGCCGTAACGACGGAATAGACATGTGTGTTCGATCACATCCTCATTCGAGTTTAACCAAGGGTTAGGATGAAGAATGATATAGGGTAAGGATCTTCTAACTTTCACCAATAGTAATAAACCAACAAGGCGGCTGAGACATGCATGCATGGCCGTAATGACAGAATAGACATGCATACTTGATCACATCCTTATTCACGTAAAACCCATGGTTAATGATTAGGAAAGGGAATTAAATTGTTGTTAAATAAAAATTACGAAACAAATAGACTAAGTCCAAGATATAAGTTGCTAGACACTTTTTTCCTGACCGTTACCATGATAAAGACACAACTATTTACAAACGTCTTGATCATTGATCAAAAACAACAACCTAAGTTGGCGTTCCTGTTACGGTCAACTTCCCAATCATCCTATACTATACAAACTTTTACAAGATAAGTGGTGATATCTACCACTTTATATAATACTCTACATCGTTGATTTTTAAGACGTATCAACGAATAATCGATCCTTCATATAATTCATTCGGTCTAAGCTCTTGCGATTATCTCTAAACTTTCCTTATCTTTTTTTTTGTTGCGAATTTTCTCATTTTTTTGATTTTTTATGCTAACACTATACTACGAAACTCGGTGTAATTTCACCATCTTCACGATCATAATATCTCCGGATAATTCCTTCGGTAATTCTTCGTTCTTTGGATGTACCAATAATTTCGTTGGTAGTAAAAATACATGAGTTTTGACTACTTTATACATTCCCATTTGCAATGTGCAAATTTCTTCCCAACCGTACCAAAGATAAAAAAATTGACACAAGACTCGGGAAATACATACTTTACACTTTAAGCAACTAGCAACTGATAAATGGACATAATCTAACAGGGTAGGCTAAGGTGTAAAGGTGTAACGAAACAGATAGTTGGTGTAATTCCTAAAGGATTGGCTCTACGGGTTGTTCTAGGGGTATCTTACTCTTAAGATGAGAGTAAACAAAGGGTTTATACGGGGGTTAACTAACCAGTGTAGTTGTTTAGTTACAAAACAACCATGTAAAAGAGTTTTTGGAGTTAGGTAATCCATAAATTTACAATTAACAAAAGGTTTATTCCATCTATAAATCCATAGTACTCTTTATTGTTCTTGGTCTCGATTAATAGATTTATACCAAGCCATGTTCTAAAAGTATTCAACTCACCGGCACACTCATATTTTTGTGGAATTTGGGTAAACATTTGGAACGGTTAAGGTTAAATCATTACATATCAAAAAAGGGGTTATTGTGTGAGGGTTATGTATCAAGTAATTTCACAAAAGTATGCTTGAATTTTTTTTAAATTTGAGCATAATTTAAGCATTTTAGTGTGAAAAATAGGACAAGTATCATTCTAATTCTCATCCCCCCACTTGAATTATACAACGTCCTCGTTGTATAGATAAAACATTAAATACGGGAATTAAAAAGAATTAGAATGAGAAACTCCCCTGATATTTTGCTTGGTAGATTCTCCATGTTGAGTTTATGAGCAAGAATGTATGTTGTAAATGCGTCTGAATGCCAGCATGACTACAAACACACATAGGACTCCAGATGATTGATACTTTACCAACTTTGTTGATTTCTTTGCAGTGAGGTCTTGTGCAAAATATAGGAAAAACATGCATTTCTATCTTGGTACATACGGTTAATTTAAACTAAACTAAATACTAAATACAGGTCAGTTTGTTGAATACGCCATATCATGTGCATGAATACGCCGTATTGACAAAACTGACAATAATTTTTTCAAGTGCATAAAAATAAAGGACTGATAACGTCCAGACATTCAATACGTCGTATGGTATGGAGCGGATACGCCGTATTGATGTCTGGGAAGACAGACTCGATAAAAATAAATAACAATCCAGGTTGTCTCTAGGGAAGCACTTTTGTTTACAACGAAGTCTTTAAGTTAGACTTTTCTTCCTTTCATTCGGCTCTTGTTACCATCCATCCTTCGTCCATCATGCGAAAGATTTCTCGATATGCGTGGATTGCTTCCTTGCTTGTATTCGTCAATTCATCGTATTCGTCTTCTTTAACAGCAACATACTCTTCGTCATCTCCGAACGAATACTTGATCATCTCGAATCTTCTAATATTGCAAACCGGCAACTCATGATCATCAAACAATTCACATCTTTCCTTATCTTCATGTCCATTTTCATATTCTCTTTCTTCTTGATCATGGTCGGCAATCTCATAGTTGTCCTATCTTCTCCAACCATTATTACTTGATTCATCATCTTCATCGATTAATCCTTCCATGATAGCCTTATTTCTTAAAGCTTCATCTTTCAGCTCGCTATCCTTCAAAGCATCATACCATTCTAAATCTTGGTAACGGAGCGTGTTTCCTACAATGTAAGCTCCTGGTAAGTTTCCTCCATTACAATATCCATCTTCTTTCCAGCTACAGGTAGGCCACTCCGAATACCCACTTTTATAATTAAATGGTTTACAATAATGCACAACTAGAGCGGGTTCAGTCCATACTCCAGTGTCAGTCCATGGTTTTTCATGTACCCATGGCACGTTCTCGTTCCATTCATAAATCCAATCATCCTTATATTTGTCATAAGTCTTGAATCCCTCAATGTATTTAGTAAGGAGATTAGGATCTATCTTGAGTAGGTAATTAAACTCTTTGAATTTTTTGCACAACGGTGTTTCATAATCGAACAAGTTTGTTTCAATCCTAAAAATTTCACCAATTTCTTGTTCATCATCGTGATTAGTTTCCTCAAGATCAGAAGTTTCTTCACTTGTTGGCTCAATTTCATCACTCCTCAACTTCCAGTAGTCACACAAAGCTCCTTTAGTGAATATATCCATAGTTTTGTAGTATACAAACTTTGAGGCCAACCAGTTTTCAAACTTGGGATTAGTAGGGTCCCACTTAATTATTGGGGGGTTAACTTTTCTAGTGCAAGAAGAAGGGTAATATTTTCCAAAAAATTTGGTAGTTAAATCGACCCAACTAGTAATTGATCATTTAATACCATCAAACCATCTCCGCGCATCTTCAGCCAATGAGATTGGAAAAACAACAACTCTGAGTTTATCTTGATTAACATTAGGTAAATCGATTGGGTTAACAATTTTAAGGAAGTATTCGATATGCTCGACCGCGTCTTCCCCATGAGTTCCACTAAAAGCATTCTTGTGTAAATCATCAAGGAATTTTCCTTTTAGCTCATAAGCGTTCTTTCCATTAACCGTAATGCTTGTAATCCCTGAATAGTAATCTGCTTGGTCATTAGTCATGATCTTTCTCGTTGTTGATTTTGCTTCTTTGCCTGCCATCTCTTCTTCAATCAACTAGCTCTGATATGTATGACCTGTCACCAAGGTAAAAATATCAGCAGGATTTGTTCTGAAGAAAGTATAAAAAAAGTAAGCATGAAATCAAACGCGAAAATTCAGCTTCTGTTTCAGATGATCGATACGCCGTATTTAATAGAAGTGAATACGCCGTATTAATCTGTTGAGAGAATACGCTGTATTGGATAGAAAGTTGGATACGCCGTATCCAATGGTAGTAGATACGCCGTATCGGTTTATCGACCAGAACAGTATATTAGAAAAAACAATTAAACACGCAAATAATTAAACACACAAATATACAAGCAAATATACAAAATATACAGAATTATACACTAATCTAAATTACACTAATCCTAAGGGTTAGATCTAATCTAATCTAAAAACCAAAATATCAAATAAAAATCAAGATTAATTCTCACTCCCCGGCAGCGGCGCCAAAAACTTGATGTGTCGTTGTGTGGTGTTAAATTATGATTCAAGTTTTAAATTTATATTTTGCCGACTTAACCAAAAACAACACTTTAACGGGCAGTGTACCCGGTCGGTGGGAGTTTCGTGGTAAGTAGGGTGTCGATCACTAAGAGCGAGGAACACTTTCAATTTATTAATACTTTGGTTTTTCTAATCTATGCTAAACCTATGCTAAACCTATGTTAATCCTAAATCTAATGGATAAGGGGGGTTTTCAGTCTGAGAGACTGGCACGGGTTTGGTGGTGACTAAAACCAATTCAAGACACTAAAACACATGCAAGCAAATTAACAGAAGATAAAAGAGCGGTCTAGCCAAATATAAGAAAACTGTATTAACCATTATTAATCTAATCAGAACGTTGGTTTGTTTATTAGTGCAATGATTACTTATCTCGAGGCGGCATATCATTCTTAAGACTTAGGCGTTACTTCTTCCTAAGACCTAGACACGTAGAATTCTGTCATAATTAAACGCATCCGCATAAAGCATCCTTATTTGCTGATTATAATCTATCTTAGGGATTAAGGCAATGGTGATCTTGTTAAACCCTAGCTCATAGAGACTTTACCCACTTACTGCTTAACGGCTCTTTATATACTAGTAGTCCACTGTCTGAGTCTTTACCAATTGATTAGAACGTACTCGTTGATACCAAGGTCACCTTATGGCTCAACTAAGCTCACAATCAAAGGGCAAAGATAGGTCAATATTTGTGATCCTATGATTCTAGATATATAAATTACAATATGGAGAGCTATCCCAGACTCTTAGCCTACGCCCAAACAACACCAAAGTTGCAGCGCATTAAATATGTAGGACTAGACCCAGTTGAATGATAGGTCGCATACTTAAGCACGTAAACAAGTATATTGATAAACATAAACAAGCAATTCAACGATAAATTAAGAAATCAAGATAAACAAACCAAACATTAAGATCTTCATAACAATGGCTAATACCCAAAGGTATTAGCCTTCAAACGTCATAATTAATACAAAAGTAATGATTTAGCCAAGGTAAACTAACCGAGTTAACGAATGATACCAAAAACTGAACGATTACAAGAGTATAAGAAATTACACGTTGTCTCCTATGGAATGAATCGTGTTGCTCGACCTCTTCTGCTCTTTTTCTCCTCTGAAAATCAACTTTTATGGTTTAGGTATCGAGAATATGATTTAGCACACTTAAAACTCGTTTTTGAGTTTTCTATTTATAAGGTCTGAAGTCGGTTTTGATACGGCGTATCCAATGTGTTGGATACGGCGTATTGGGGGTTTCTTGGAGTAGGGACCACGTTTGATATCTTCCAGAATATTTTATTCCCATATATCTTGAATACGGCGTATTTCCTTTCCTGGATACGACGTATTGGATCTTGTTTCCTTCATGGTCTTTGGTGAGTGCAGGCACAAATATGTCATATCCTCCTTGATGGATACAACGTATTGATCTTCAAAACACTAATCTTCAAAATATCTTCTATTAAGCTCCAAAATGCGTGCCTTTTAGTCAATCTTCACCAAGTACTGTATAATTACTGCAATTCTCAAATATAAACGATTAAGTAACAATTCTTTGCAATAATTATACAAAATGGGTTAATTGCATAGGATAAATGATGCTATAAAATAGACGTTATTTGATATCATCAATAGGCTAGTCAGGTTTAACGAGCTTGGACTTTAAGCTAATATTGTCCTAATTTCAAGCTAAAGCTAAATAAATAGCCAAGCCCGACCCAGAAGCAAAAGCCCATACACCACTTAAGTTGGCATGGACTATAAATCTCTTCACCTCATGTGGTGAAGGGTGTTGGTTACCATTTCACATAGTGTAATCATCCACCTCTCTTTCCCTCTCTAGCTTTCTCTCTCTACATCTCTTTCTCTCTTTCTTATTTGGTTCGTGTATGTTTGCTTATTGGTTTAGCTTATTAGGTTGTGTTATGGATTAGTATTATGGGATAACATGTAGTATCAATCGCCAAGGGGTTTTAGGTGATTAAATTTGTGGTTTTGAAGACTATTTCGCAAGATTTTCAAACCTTTTAAAGCTTTTTACATGAAAAAAGTGGTTTTAATTTTGGTGTTAAAAGTGTTAAAGTTTGTATTTTTATGTTAGATCTTGCTTAGTAATACTTAGTTTTGCAAAAGAAATCAACAAAAAACGTCAAAAGAGTGTTTTTAAGGGATTTAAAAGTTGTTTTTCTAGAAAAGTTTGAATCAACCGATTTAGGTTAGGCGATTTACTCAACCGATTTAGGTTAGGCGATTTACTCAACCGATTTAGGTTAGCTGGTTTACTCAACCGATTTAGGTTAGCCGATTTACTCAACCGATTTAGGTTAGCTGATTTACTCAACCGTTTTAGGTTAGGCGATTTACTCAATCAATTTAGGTTAGCCGATTTACTCAACCGATTTAGGTTAGCCGATTTATGTAACCTATTTAGGTTAGCCGATTTTTTCAACCTATTTAGGTCAGCCAATTTATCCACTCTTTAAAAAAAACAAAGATTCTTATTTCACGATTTCTTCTTGCATTTGTAAAATCATGTGAACTAGATTGCTATACTTAAATCCACAACAATAATCACTTCATAAACTTAAGATCTGAGATCCATTCACAACAACATCAAAATGTCAAATACCAACAACACAATGAAAACTCAAACATCAAATGCTATTCATAATGTGTTGGAATTAAAAGACTTTTTGAAGCTCTTTGGAAGTTACTGCTGCTAAGTTAGTGCTACTAGAATAAAAGTTAATGCTGCTAGTTACAACTACTGAAAGATTACAACTGCTCAAGGATTAAGACTGCTGAAAAGATAAAGGTTGATTGGAGAACAAGAATACTTATGCGATAAGTATGAGTTATCTATAGAAAGGATCTTAGTGAATATTCTAAATTTTTGTAATATATTGTAAATCACTAGGACTCAGTGTGTATAAAAGGAGGTCTAAGGCATAGAATAGAATCATCTTTTACATTGTTCTGTTCAATCTATATGGTAGCGATTCAAGGTTAGTAAACCCAACACTATTAAGAGTGTTCATTTTAATATTGAGGCTGAAATTTTTGTAAAACTTTGTTATTGATCTTGTTTATTACTGTTTTATTGTAATTCTTCTTAGTATCATTGACTAGATTCCGCATAGTCTTTGATATTCACAATCAAAGTTTCTACTATAGTTGTGTTAGATTTATCTTGTATAACTATACATTATTGTCAATGAGCCCACTAACAAATGTTGTTTCAAAATGAAATTTTCTTGTATGATTGGGTATAAACATGTTATTGCTGACTTCCTCCTTACATTGTCTATTAATTTGATGGCCAAACGCTTTTATAATTCTATAATTAAGGACAAAGGTGATCATGAAGGGAAGAATCTGGCTGGAACTTTGATTGACATACCTATTTTTGTTGGGAATTTTTCTATTATTTCAGGGTTCATGATCATTGACGATATGGGCGAGAATGTAACAAGTGGTGTTGTGCTCGACATGCCATTTTGCAAGAAGTTTGTATCATGCCACAAGATTATGGAATTCACACGTAGGGACGAGTGTGAGCAAATTAAGGAAGAATGAAGCAAAAAGGAAAAAGTCCAACTTAAAGACTGGCTAAAATAAAAGTGCTTACCGGGAGACAACCTGGCTGTTTTTAATTGTTTAATGTTTGTAATTTAAATTGTTTGCTGAGTCTGTCTTCCCAGACATTCCATACGGCATATCGAACCTCTATGGATATAGCGTATGGACATGTCTCGACATTATCAGTCCTTTAAATTCTACATTTAAATTCCTGCAACTTTAAAACATTTGTTTTCATATAGGACGCAATATGGCGTATCCTTGGGTTTGGGATACGGCGTATTGATTCCCGGTATAGTATGTGTGTTTATTTTCCGCATTATAACCATTGTAAAACCAAGATAGGATTGCACGTTTTTATTCTAAACTTTTATGCAGGACCTTGCTGTAACAAAATTGATGAATTGGTGATGGTATATGTCACACCCTACCAAGGCAAAAACGCGAGGTGTAACATATTAATAAACATCACACAAGATGATAGATAAAACGCCATACATGATTTAGATAAAAGAAAGTTATCCGAATTACAGCAATACCAAATTCAAGTTTAAAAGTACAAAAGTCAACATAAGTTATTTTTCTTCTAAAAATGGTATCCTAAAAGACAGTAACTTGGAAGAAAGTAGACATTCTAGAACAAATCCAAATGCAATTACACTAAGTTTCCACCTTAGGAATGTCACCTGAAAAGCATGATAAAAATGATCAACTATCAAAATAGTTGGTGAGCTCTCGAGATTATGTACACCAAAAATGTAGTTTAAAAGAAATGAGTAGATGTCCAAACATAGTTCTCAATTCAATATCAAGTTGCCAAAATAAGACGTTAATCCAAGCTGGTTCGAATTTCCAAAGACAATTTTTGTTACCCTAAGTAACGTAATATAAATCAATATAAATGTATGCTATAGAGTTTAGCAAGCCTACTATTTTTTATAAACGTTATTAGCTCTAACCGATTCCAAACATGCCAATCTATGTTCCAGTTTGTAAATCGTTGTGGTATAAACACTTAGTACTATGCACCCTTGTGCGGGGAGTGAGGAGGGGCTAATCTCCTAATAGCGCTATCCATAAGTACTAACATCTCAATCCCATTGAGGGGGAAAGTGAGTTAAAAATAGTGGCGAGTTCCAAGCATACAACAACATACATATTATGTTCAAGGTTCCAAGTTCAACACGTTTCCAAATTCCAACAAGTTCAAATCAGAGTTCCATACGTTCAAAACAAGTTCAAGTTCAAATGTGCTCAAAGATTAATTACTTAAAAGTAATTACATAACTGGTATGTGTTTAATTACACATACCTTTGACCATTAAAAACAAGCTAAAAGAACTAAAAACGGACTTAAAATGCCAAATATATGCTTGTTTTGCTAATTATGTTGTGCAGGAACGGATATCTAAGAAAAGGACGAAAAACGAAGCCAAAACGACAAAACCGGACACGGAATGGAAAAGCGTGGTAAAGACAAAGTCAAATCAAAGCCCAAGTCTGAAAAAGTCAACCAAAGTCAACCCTGACAAATCCAAAAGTCAAACCCGAAGCCATAAATGAAGAAAAATAAGTTTAGGGGCCAAAATTGCCAAATCCCTAACTTATTTAATGAAGAAATTGAAGAAAACACATGTGAGGGACCCAAACTGCCATTTCACCAAAGAATAAACCACAAGGACCCAATCTGCCAAAGGCAGAAAGTTGTACATCCAAAGGACTTAATTTGCAAGAATACTTATAACATTTGGGGGGTGTTTCTGCCAATTTCCAAACATTCATTAAACACAAGGACGAAATGTGAAAGATACATATAACACTTGAGGGGCCATTTGTGACAAAACCTAAAACTCACCCCTGCTAACTTAAAACACTGTATATCTCTTTCACCATTTCCCGCCAAAACTCACAACCCCCCTCCTGTCACCATCAAGCCTCATTGACCTCACCATAACCTTCCAAACCCATCACTAACATAAACCCCACCCCCCACATGCTAAAGGTCCACGCTGGCAATCCTGAGTTTCAAATTCGATCAATGGTTGAGATGACTTTGATTGGGCAACACTCAAAACCAAGGGCTAGGATTGGTTTGTGTTTCTACACACACAAGAAACACATATGCTCATTTTACTCAGCAAACTAGCACAAGAAGATAAAGACAAAGGACCAAGAAGTGAAACCCTAGCTCGTTTTCTATATAAGTCTTTGTAAGCCCTTGAGGCAAGGAGTTAGTTTTTGAAGAGTAGTTTTTAGTTCAGTTTAAAAAAAGTTTAACTTTTATGTACTTGTATTTTTTAAGATTAATGAAATTTCAGTTTATGTTTTAAAGTGTGTTCCAAGTTTTTTTAGTTATCTTATGTTACTTATAAGCTCACATTTTAAGCTCTCAACATAAGAGATTTTAACCTGTTTAACTTTTATATAAAAATTTAAAAAGAAAAAGAAAGAAAAGGAGTGCTGAATTAAGCTTATGGATGAATGGGCAGAATTGGATGGCTCATTGGGGTTCTTAGTATAGCTTATTTATAAGCTTGGGTAGGATTAGAGCTTATTTAGGTTCCATATACTCCTGTTTTGAGCAAGGATCAAAGGTACATTTCTCTTTTCAAGTTTCTGTCAACTTTTCAATTTTAGCTTATTTTTACTGTTCATATTTTTGATAGATTGCTACTATCCAAAATTTCAGCTTATTTCAGCTTATTTCAGTTTATGTATGCTTATTATGCTTAATAAATGCTTATTTAGTTAAACTCTTAGTTTAGATTTCATTTTAGTTAAAATTTCATTTATTAACTGTCAAAAAAAAGAAAAAAAATAGTAGAATAGCTTATTTTGCTTATTGAGTTCTTAATTACTGTTTGATTAAGCTTATTTGCCCTTAATATGCTTAGTTAAGTATCTGTTTTGGCTTATTCAAGCTTATTTAGCCTGACTTAAGCATTTAGTTAAAAACCAAATAACTAAAGGGGTGTTTGGTTTAAGTGATTTTGACCTTAAAAAGTCAAAAATGATTAGGCATTTTGTTTGAGTCACTTATGTTTACCTTTAAAATAGTATGAAATCAGTTTTTTAAAAGTATGTATTTGATTTTATAAAGAGTTATGGTTTGTTTTCTTTCCTCCATCACCAGGGCACTTTAAGATATAAGTTAGGATAGCTTATTCTTAAGTTAGGGGCTTAAGGCTTTTATTGTGCTTATTTTGTGTTTAAACACACTTAATAGAGTGTGTTTAATGCAGCTGCAACCTCAAGGGTGCCTGCATCTTTATCTTTGTTTGTGTGTGCCATTTGCATCTGCAGTGGAAACTAAGTTTTCCCACTGCTGTCACACTTTAGCTCTCAATTTTAAGTTAAGCAAATACAGTAGTTAGAAGCTAAGGATTTTAGCAATAGTTTTAGTCTTCATATAGCTTAGTTTAAATCAGCACTTGTTTTCCATTTTAGCTTATTTAGTTAGCTTAAAATTACTTTTAAAAGTCATTAAAACAGCCAAAAAGCCAAAAACAGTACTTGCTGCATTTTAGCTTTTAAATTTATGTTTTCTAGCTTATAGATCAGGTTTTTATTAAGGTTAGGTTTAGTTAAAATATACGTCGTAAAATTAGTTTTTTAAAAGTTGAGTTTATGAATAAGCCCAGTTAATTGAGACTTTTTTGGCTTATCATAATTTTGTGCTTTTTAAATCATTCCCTAAGTTCAGCACTTTTAACTTCAAATTTAGTTGTTTTTTAGTATTCCTAGCACTTATCTCTTTTCATAATAAGTTCAAGCTCATTATAAGCTATTCAGAACACCTTTCCTTTTTAACTTTAAGCTTAAATTGAGCTTTATACAAGCTTATTAGTAAAATCAAGGCAAAATGCCACTTTCTGTTTTCAGCTTATACATAAGCCTCTTTTGAGCTTATCTTTGGTTTCAGCCCTATAAACTTTTATTAAAGTTGCTCTCCCGTCCCCAACTTATTCTACAACTTATCTTTTTTAAGTTTTTCATGATAAGCACTTTTTCAACTTCACTTAATTTTAAGCCTAAAAAGGACCTTGTTTGAAAACGGGTTGGGGCTCAGGGTAGGTTGTGAAACTTTAGGTTTTATTAGTTATCCCCCCGTTAGTTAGTAATTGCACTGTCAGTCCTTTAGTCCTTGCATCGTTAGTCCTTAGTTTAGTTTTTAATTAGTTTTAATTAATAATTAGGGTTAGTTTTTAATTAGTTTAATTAAGGATTTATAAAAAGATAAAAATTAGGGCTTTTATTTTTATAAAATTTCTGCATATTTTCTTTATCTAGTATAATTTTTATAAAATTTTTAGGATTATATTTTTAATATTTTTTATTATTTTTAAGTTTTTAATTAGTTTAAATCTTAGAAAAATCATAACTTTAAATCTAAAAAGCCAAAAATAGTAATTCTTTATCTAAAAATTTTCTTTTTACTTATTTTACTTATGAAAAATAGAAAATCGTTCCGTAGGTCGTTTTTAGCAAAATCGGACTTTTTAAAGAACGGGATTTACGCCCCCGTTTTTGCTATTTTTATTTTAAAGCTCGATTTAAACTCCAATATTTTTTCGGTCTATCCTTTTTCATTCTTCATTATAGCACCTAGAGTAGAATTAGAAGGTAAAAATCTCTTGTAGTAAATTTTTAAGATTTTAGGTTTTAGAACACCCTGTTCGGGATTCCTGCTCTCGTTTTCAGTTGAAATTTCATATTAATTTAGGTTTTCTCTTCTCAATCGTTTTTGCTTAATATTGATTAATTTAGCTTTCTAAACTCCCAAATCATTAATCTCATTCAAACTCCAATTTTCCGACTGTATCGATTCTCAAGCACAGCCTCGTTGGGGACAAGTTTAAATCAAGTTCAAAGTTCAACACGTTTCCAAAGTTCGACAAGTTCAAATCAGAGTTCCATTCGTTCAAAACAAGTTCAAGTTTAAATGTGCTCAAAAGATTAATTACTTTAAAGTAATAGTATAAAAATGACACATTATGATTTCCACCCCAAAACATTTAAAACATGTAAGAAAAGGGGGTGTGAGAAACTCACCGTAGATAGGAGTATCGATCGAGAAGGTTAACAAAGGAAGAAGAACGACAACAATGATTTCAACCGCGACCTATAATAATAGTGGTCCGCGTATTAGGAAGTTATAATAATTAGAATATGTATAACTTGCAATGATATGGAATAATATATATATTCCTACATGTATAAATCCTATGTCGAAGAATCCATGCTCAAGACGCAACTTACCAATACCACACTTACGTTTTTAAGAAAATTTATCGGTTTTCCTAGTCGCTTGACGACGCTTAAGAAATAATAAACGGCCACAACCAATGCTCATCTCTCATTTCCAACCACCTATATGTATTGATAGACTACTGTAATTTTTCCAAAAATTCCTAGTATGTCTAACCATTTTTCAAAAATACTACAAAGCAACATGTCCGAAACAAGGTCTGCTGGAACCTTGCTAAAGTTTGGCATGAGCAGACCCCTGTAAACCTTTCAGAAAATTATGAAAAAATTACAGTATCTCACACATATTATGGAAATGCTACAGAGTAAATTTCGTTGAAAAATATTAAGTTTTGATATGTCTGCTCACTACATCTTTGCAATCTAAATTCTGATCCAGAAACGCAGTTTTGACAACACATCTTGTAAAGATCTTTTGACCAACTTTTATTTAGTGAAAATTCATAAGGCCTTTTTCGTTGGAAAGTAGACTCGCCGAACTTAGTTTTAGAGTCAAGAAACTCTATAAAAGCTTTTAAAATGACCAAGTTATGGCGCGCGCAAGTTGACCCAAAATTCCGTGCAAAAACGCCTAATGCAGAATTTGACATAACAAGTTTCCAAACTTTTAACTAGCGTAGAAAACTCGTTTTTAGGAGTTATCGGACGCGCGAACTAACGACACGAAGCTACGGACATAACCTATCATAATCCTAGATCAAAACTCAGTTTACCACATCACAATTTTGCCGACAAGAGCCTAAACTTTCTGATCTAAGTAGGGGTTTTACAACACCTATAAATCGCCAAAATTTCGCATCAACAACACTTCCAATATGCTCAAACAAACATATCGATCATGCTAATCATCCTAAACTATCTCATATCTCAAAAAAGCAACATGCATGAACTTAAATGGATTCTCGACATACAATCTAATACATGCATAGATATATATATAATCAAACAACAATAAAAATATAAAAAGGACTTACAACTCAAATCAAATAGAAGGAAATTAATCAATATCAAACCCTTGTGGGTTTTGATACTCGGCCAAACACCACAAAGACCAAAGAAAACCCAAAATCTTGATTTGTTTCACCAAACTTGTTAAAAACACTTGTAATCAAACCCTTGATAAATTAATTGCACCCAATTTGATAAAAACCCTAAGACT
>BQNB010140564.1:0-10162 GCA_026074375.1 Tanacetum coccineum | reverse complement strand
TTTCTTTTTTTACTGTGGTCGCCTTACTACGAGCATTTGATCATTCATTTGGTCTAGCTGAGTTGGTGGTGAGGTGGCAGCGCTATTTGATCACAAGTTTCGTGACCACTACCAATAGCTTTAATTTTGATTATATTAGATTGCAAATACTGAAAAATCTAACTTTCAAGTTTCCTGTTTAAGATGTCTAGGGTTTTTTCTATTATTTGAATTTATTTACACGATTAAATACCGCTAATATATGAGACTATTTCAAGCTTCAAACGACACTTGAACCCATACACTTTTCGTTATGTGTCATTCCAATACTGATTGACTCGAGATGAACATTTGATAGGTATGAGATTTAAAGTCGATAGGCTTTAGCTCGGAAGTGTTAATGACACCAAGTAATATACTAAATCTTACTTTTCATTGATTTTTTCTAAAAGTGTGAGCGAAAGATTAAAATTTTAAGGTTTAATAAAAATTTGTTATAAACATATTGTGCTTTAGAAGGGGAAAGAAGAATAATATGCCCACTTTTTACGCCATTTTTACTTACACTTTTACGTGCACGTGAAACATATAAAAAATTTAAACACCTTTTTTACCTTTACTTCTAAAAATGGTTTGAATGAGTCAAACTGTCCAATTGAAATACAGATAGATTAACTATATAAACACTTAATTCACATTTTTGTCACATTTAGCGGATAAAAGACACCATGCATTATATATCCAAAATTTTGCTATAGTAATAATAGATAATTGGCTAAAAAAAGGTCCATGACTGGTTTTAATAGTTTTTAAGTTCAAATCGATATATATGATCTCTCTCGAAGAAGAATTGACTTATGTTATGATACGTTAAAGTGAGGAGACTCCAAACGTGTATGCATCATTCTTCTAGTATCACTCACTTTGACATTTAGACTTTCTTTGTTTTTTCCAAATAACCTCTTCTAATTTCGAGCGCTATGATGATTCGTATATGTAAAAAGCATAATGATGTTGTTAATTTGGATAATAATATTTTATGAGATATTTATACCCTTTTATCGTGTTATCACAGGATGTCTACCCCAATGTTTGTTGACCCAGAGAGTTCCACCCAGGCTGACGGAGCTCAGAGCTCCCGAGTGCCCGCACCATTTCCTGAGGATCCTCACGAGGCTATTAGGCAGGCTTGTTTAGCTGAGACGGACATTGAGTCTGAACCTTCTGAGGACCCTATTGATACCGAGACACCTGAGTCACCCCATGCTGTAGCACCACCCACTCCACTTCCTGATAGTACACCACCCGCTTGTAATACTGAGGAGTCAAAGGATTCTGACACGTCCAGTGCAAGATCTACGACATCGGATTCCACCGCACCACTGTCACCAAATCACCCACTTACCCATACTTCACCTACCCCTACACCTACTCGTGCTTCATTTCACCGTAAGACTGCGTGTGCCCAGCCCATCATGTCCCCTAGTCATTCGGTTAGAGTGGCAGAGGAGATGGCTTTGTCGGATTCAGCTCTCCATAAGAGGCATAGAATCTCTTACGAGACATCATCGTCATCATCATCTCCGGCCCTTCCAGTACGAAAGAGGTACCGGGGTACGTCTGAGATCATATTGGATACGGATAGTGAGGAGGATGAGATAGGAGAGGAGGATACTGATGAGGATGAGGGTCATGGGTTAGATGATGAGGGTTGTAGTGTGGAGAGTGATGGACTTGGTTTAAAAGGGGAGGAGGAGGCTGTAACTGAGGGTCAGCAGCGGGCAGTTTCGGTTGTGAGGGCAATCATGAGCGCGCCTTTAGGACTTGGGTATGGGGCGTTGAGGTACCGCAAGTTAGCATTAGAGGAGGATCATGTATATAGTACGTTTGAGTTAGGACAGGGTTCTGGATCTGTACCAGATCCTAAGAGACCAGAGAGAGTGTCGGCACTTAGGCAGCCCACACTCACTACATGGATAGACCCAGAGGACGGTATAGCTTACATTGATATTCATGCTTATCCACCACCCGCTCAGACACCGCCATCACCTGAGTGGTCGTCTCGTTCACTTCCTGTTTCTCCAGCACCTTCTGCTATTCCTTCACTTATTTCATCATCCATGATATCACTAACCGTCCCATCACCTATAGCTTCACCATTGGCCACCCCGACAGCCACCATTCTGGTAGACGAGGACCAATTTATAGAGATAGGGGCACAGTTAGAGCTTTTTAGGGGCATACTCCAGGATCACACTCAGCGTTTGGACGCGATGCCACCCACTTTGTTTGCGGGTAATGATAAGGATGTGAGGGAGCTATACACTAGGTCAGGAGTGGTTAGAGATAAGATTTTCTCACAGAGGTACAGGTTTAGGAGTCTAGAGCTTGAGCAAGAGAGGACTGTCATGGCATTTAGAGCTTTATGGAGGCCCGTACTAGCATTGGAGGCATAGGCAGGGCATGTTGACACCCGGATGGCAGATATGTCACGGGCAGGGTATGATGACCATAGACTAGTTCATGATATGTTAGTGCAGCAGGCTGCTTTGCAGCGTGAGTTACAGGAGATAAGAGGTCGTGTTACTGCTTTAGAGCAGGAGAGGGACCGTAAGGAGCAGTAGATGATATGAGATTGGTTAGAGTTTTTGTATAACACTAAACTGAGTAGCATCAGTTAGTGTGAGATGTGAGCCGGATAGTTTAGAGTAGTGTTAGACGTGAACTGATTAGTATCAGTCAGTAGTTGGCTTTAGTTAAGTCATAGTTATGTTAGTAGGAAGAAAATTGTACGGAAATCTTGAAAAAGGTAATGGATAGTAGTATTCTTATTTCATCTTGGATAGATAGATATGCCCAGTGCTTGTGAGCACGATTACCATGTGTCATTCGTGAGATTGGAACGTAATCGGTTTGCTCGACTTTACCGTTATGATAGGAGGATAAGTAGTTAAGCGGAACACCGTAAGGTCACGCGGAGATTTGATACGATATAGTGAGTGAACTTGAAACCCTACCATTTCGGTTAGAATGGTGAAAATTTTAGAATCAGTATTTTAACCTTCCTAGTAAGATAGAACATAAGGTGCTTAGCCAAGTAGAGTTAGTTTGGGAGAGAGAGTTTGAGTAGACATCGTTAAGTGAGCTGTAGACTGTTCTTCTCAAGTAGAACATGAGATATGGTATGTGAGGCATATACCCTTGTAGTATTGGTCACATGGACTAGAGAAACTAAGACAATTTGGTATCGTTAAAGTATTAGAGTTTTGATGCTATGTCGAGATCCGGATCATACTTGGATGCCCGACTAAAACCGTGTAACCTAGAAGTTAAGGAATGACTAGTAAACCGAGGAATAATAGGAGAGATTATCAAATTGAGAGGATAGAATCTAAGAGAATCATGAGAGAGTATAAGGACTGAACGATAGAACTAGGTCTTCAGGGGAATCGGAAGAAACCCCGCTTGAAGAAACCAATTCGTTAGAGGGCCAGTGTATTGAGTTGGGGAATGGGACTTCCCTATGGATGATCATGGTTGAGAAATTCGAGTTGAATTTCGGGGGCGAAATTATTTTAAGGGGGTTAGACTGTGATAACCGGTAACTTTTTCTGGGTTAAGTATTATAAAATATTATGATTTTTATATCGGACTCTTTCAGTTTTCTTGGAGAAAGTTGTGAAGTTAACTTCGGTTGCCTATTTTGCGTAAAATGGTTACGATTTAACCGGGTCTTGGGAGAGTCATATCTATCTTAAGAGAATCATTTTAGACTCGTATTTCCGTTTTAGAATGGTTATGAAGTCATTCGGTGCTTTCCGGGAAGTTACCCCGCGTTTAGCAGAAATCGTCACGCAGCGCGTACCGACACGACAGTAAATTTGAAAATGAGTTTTTATAAGCTTTGGGTGAATTGAATAAACTTATTTAATGAAATATTTTATAAGTTGATGAAACGTTGTATAAAACGTGAATCGTTGAGGTGTGAAATGAAAACTATCATAAAACGGGTGTTTTCGTGAAATTCGGTAAAAGACTGTAACAGTCGTTAAAGTGAAAACTTTGGGCAAATCAAAAGTGTCAAGTTGAATTTTGAATGTTGGAACACTTTTAAAAATGATGGGAAATGTTCGGTTTAGTTTAAACAAGAATTCGTGTTTTTGATCCTGAAGCGACCGGTAACGTTTTAAATGAATTTTGGGAGATTTAAATTAGAAAAGGATGTCAAGTAAATACTCTAGGTTATTGGAAAAACGATTTTAAACGCAATAAAAATACTAACTAAACCCGGGTAACATTTTTACTTAGCGAGAATTGAGTTTTTAGAGAACCCGACACAAAAACGAGACACCCCGAGCATCATAGGATGCTAGCCGGTTAGGGATAAGGAGAGGGAGACACCAAGGCTTAATTTTAGCTACTTGGTCCCTTCATGGTACAAATATTTTGTCTTAGGCCTCAAACATGCATTCCACACCATTTCAAAATCAAACAAAATTTTTTTCTCTCCTCTCTTTCTCTCCTACATTCGGACGCAACCACAAGGACCTAGAAACACAAGATTTTTGAAGATTTAACAAGAACACGGGTTAATAATTAATAGTGGGTTAGTGTTAGATAGCTTCGGGTTGTAGAAGAACGATTTGGGTTTACTTTTTCGCGTCAAAAACCAAACCAAGAACATCAAGATTGTAAGTTTTTCTAAATCTTGTTTTAAGTTGCACTTTTATGGTTCTCATAGTGTCTAAACCCTAAGGGTACAAGTTGATCGTTGTAAAATCGAGTTTTGAAAACAAAACAAATGGTAAAAGGTGTGTTTCTATGCATCGAAAATAAAAAAGAAAGAAACAAGGAATGGACACTTTTAAATTTTGGTTGTGGTGGTGAATTTATTTTGTATATTAAGGCTGAAAGTTTGGTAAATTGTTTGTTATTTATTTTATTCATTACTGTTTCATTAAAAATTTTCTTAGTATCATTGACTAGATTCCGCATAGTCTTTGATATTCAAAATCAAAGTTTCTATCATAGTTGTTTTGGATTTATTCAATACAACTTAGCCTTATACAAGCTAAGCAAGATATATTCTATTGGGATTAACAAGTGGTATCAGAGCTTGTGAGAAGCTTTGAATAAGAAGAACCTTTACTACACAAAAAATCTACTTTTTCAAGAAGAAATGGATTCTCAATCTACTCAAACCATCAAGCTACCCGTACTCCAACCTGGTGAGTATGATCTCTGGAAGATGAGGATGGAGCAGTACCTACAGTGCATTGATTACACTCTATGGAAGATCGTTGAAAATGGTAATGCACCCATAGTAACAAAAACTGTTGATGGTAAGGAAACTGTTATCCCTCCTACAAGTGTTGAAAAGAAGGCACAAAGATGGGCAGAGTTGAAGGCAAGAAGCACTTTGTTGATGGCTTTACTTAATGAGCATCAATTAAAGTTCAACTCATACAAGGATGCTAAGACACTGATGCAAAGCTATTGAGACAGATGGAGGTTATATACTACAAAAGAAAACTCAAAAAAATCTTCTAAAGCAGCAATATGAAAACTTTGCTACATCAAACACAGAAGTGATTGAGCAAGCCTATGAAAGGCTTCAAAAGCTAATTAGTCAACTAGAGATGCATGGTGAAGTTATCCCTCAAGAAGACATCAATCAGAAGTTCTTGAGAAGTTTGTCACAAGAATGGACTATGCATACTATTGTGTGGAGGAACAAACCAGAGATTGAGACATTGAGTTTGGATGACCTCTTCAACAACCTGAAGGCTTATGAATCAGAGGTCAAGGGGACATCTAGCTCAACCACAAACTCACACAATGTAGCCTTTCTGTCCTCTAGCAGCACTAACAGTGCAACTAGAGCAGTTAATACTGCTCAGGGTGTTAATACTGCTAGCACTTAGGGTGCTGCTGATAGCTCAACAACTGTTGAAAATTTAAGTGATGCTGTGATTTATTCCTTCTTTGCTAGCCAACCAAGTATTCTACAGCTAGATAATGAAGATCTACAACAAATCAATCCTGATGATCTAGAAGAGATGGATTTGAGGTGGAACATTGCTATGCTGACTATGAGGGCAAAAAGATTCTTGAAGAATATTGGAAGGAAGCTGGACATGACCAACAAAGAAAGAATTAGGTTTGAAAAGTCCAAGGTAGAGTGTTTTAACAGCCACAAGAGAGGACACTTTGCAAGGGAGTGCATGGCACCCAGGAATCAAGACAGCAGAAACAGGGAGCCTACCAAAAGGACTGTGCCAATTGAGGAAACTACTTCAAATGCCTTAGTGTCTCAGCGTGATGGATTTGGCTATGATTGGAGTGACCAAGCAGAAGAAGGTCCAACCAATTTTGCTCTCACAGCTTATTCTTCAACAAGTTCAACTTCTTCTACAAACTCTGAGGTATCTAAAGACTCAAATTGTTGTTCATCTTGTTTAGACTGTGTAAAAGATCTAAAAGAACAAAATGAACAATTAGTTAAAGGATTAGAATTGCTAGGAGAAGTGAATGTCTCTATAAAATCCGGTTTAGGAATTATAGAAGCTAGACTGTTAGTCTTTAAGAAAAATGAGTTTGTGTACGAGGAAGATATAAAACTCTTAAAACGTAAAATCTATTTAAGAGATTTAGATATTACAGAGCATAAAAGGAAGTTAGAGTTGGCTACAAAAGAAAAAGATGAGGTTCAACTTACAGTATAAAATTTTGAAAATTCATTAAAAAGCCTAAGTAAACTTCTAGACAGTCAGATAATGGATAAGTGTAAAACAGGATTAGGGTATAATGCTGTCCCACCCCCTATACTGGGAATTTTATGCTACCAAAACCTGATTTAGTTTATCCTAGTCTAGATGATTTTGTGGAAGTGAATGAGTCTGTTAGTGAGTCTATAGTTGAAAAGCCTACTGTTGAGACTAATGAACCTGAGACTACTAGGAAAGAAAATAGAGCCTCAATTATTGAGGATTGGGTATCTGATAGTGATGAAGAAAATGTGCCTAAGGTAAATACAGTTGAGATGTTTAATAAAACCTTGTTTTTGCTAAGATAAACTGTTGTTAAGTCTAACTGATCAAGTAAAAATCTCCTGGGAAAACATTAGTTGATAAAAATAGGCAAAACACACCTAGTCCTAGAGGAAACAAGAGGAACTAGAACCAACAGATGTCTCAAAAATTAGGGAGTGGTTTTGAGATGTTCAACAAATCTTGTCATGTGTGTAGTAGTTTTGATCATTTGAAGAATGATTGCAATAACTGGTATAATAATGGAAGATTTACAAAACCAGTTTGGACCAATGTTCAAGGTGAAACAACAGAAATTCTCTAAAATTAACCCACCTAGTCCAAAAAGGGGGGGGGAACATGTTCCAAGAACAGTCTTATAGGTCTGGCCATTTTCACCTACATTCTGCTTGACCAGTTAATACTGTTTCAAACCAAGAACAGTAGTGAATATTGCATGACCCCATAAAAAATGTATTTATAAGATGCATATTCAACTGCTAGAAGGCCTTTTAACAAAATAACAACAACTAAGAACACTAATTTAAATGAAAAAGTTAATACTGTTAAGGGAAATGTTACTACTGTTGGGCCAAAAGCAGTAGTATGTGATAATAAGGGAAATGAGGCTAATGCTGTTAAGGCCTCAGCATGTTGGGTTTGGAGACCAAAGAAAAAAGTCTTAGACCATGTCTCCATACACAATGGTGCATCAATGAACTTTAAAAGATTTGATTATATTGATGCACAAGGCAGATCCAAGTCAGTGATGGCTTGGGTCCCCAAGAGAGCCTGATTCTCTTACTTTTTGTGCAGGGTAATCCACAGCTAGAATTGCAAGAAAAAGGAGTAATTGACAGTGGATGCTCTAGGCACATGACTGGAAACAAGTCCTACCTCTCAGATTATGAAGAAATTGATGATGGATTTGTTGCCTTTGGAGGATATCCTAAAGGAGGTAAAATCACTGGTAAAGGTAAAATCAATACAGGAAAATTGGATTTTGAAGATGTGTACTTTGTTAAGGAACTTAAGTTTAACCTTTTTAGTGTCTCATAAATATGTGACAAGAAGAACATTGTTCTTTTTACAGACACTGAATGTGTTGTTTTGTCTCCTGACTTTAAGCTACTTGATGAAAATCATGTCTTTCTTAGAGTTCTTAAAAAAGATAACATGTATAGTGTTGATTTAAAGAATATTGTTCCTTCAGGAGGTCTAACTTGTCTCTTTGCAAAGGCCACATTAGATGAATCTAATCTTTGCGATAGAAGGCTTCGGCATATAAATTTCAAAACTATAAATAAACTGGTTAAGGGAAACCTTGTAAGAGGTTTACCTTTAAATTTTTTTGAAATCAATCAAACCTGTGTTGCTTGTCAGAAAGGAAAGCAACACAAAGCTTCTTGTAAGACCAAAATAGTCAGTTCAATCAGCCAACCTTTACAAATGTTGCATATGGATTTATTTGGCCCAACATTTGTAAAGAGTCTAATGAAAAAGATGTACTACCTAGTTGTCACAGGTGACTATAGTAGGTTTAGTTGAGTTTTCTTCTTAGCCACTAAGGATGAAACTAGTTAAATCCTTGAAACATTTATTACATGCATAGAAAATCTAATAGACCTTAAGGTGAAAGTGATCAGATGTGACAATGGGACTAAATTCAAGAATAAGGTCATGAATCAGTTCTGTGAAATGAAGGGTATTAAGAGGGAATTTAGTGTTGCTAGGACTCCACAACAAAATAGAGTAGCAGAAAGGAAAAATAAGACATTAATAGAGGCTGCTAGGACTATGCTAGCTGATTCAAAATTGCCAACAACTTTCTGGGCTGAAGCAGTTAATACTGCTTGTTATGTCTAAAATAGGGTGTTAGTCATCAAGCCTCACAACAAGACCCCTTATGAACTTTTTCTAGGTAGAAAACCTGCCTTAAGCTTCATGAGACCATTTAGGTGTCCTGTTACAATCCTTAATACCACATATCACCTAGGTAAATTTAATGGAAAGGCTGATGAAGGGTTTTTTGTAAGATACTCTACCAATAGCAAAGCATTTAGAGTATTCAACAGTAGAACTAGGATACTGGAAGAGAACCTGCATGTTAAATTTAATGAGAATACACATAATATTGCAGGAAGTGGACCTAAATGGCTTTTTGATATAGATGCACTAACAAAATCTATGAACTATAAGCCAGTTGTTGCAATGAATCAATCTAATGGTAGTGTAGGTACAAAAGCATATGATAATGAAGGTAAAGCTAGAGTGGAGACAGTACCTAGCAAAGATTACATACTGCTACCATTATGGACTCAAGATCCATAATTCTCTTCTAGTTCAAAGGATTCTCATGATGCTAGATTCAAACCATCAGGGGAGTAGGAAAATAAGGATGCTAAAGATCCAGGGAATGAAGATAGTAAGGTTCTAAGTACAGAAGAGCCAAGAGTTAATCAAGAGAGGGATGCAAATGTCAGCAACACTAACAATATTAATACTGTTAGTCCAATTGATAATGCTGCTGGCATAAAGGATAATGCTGTTAATGAGAATATTGTCTATAGATGTGCTGACGATCCAAATATGCCTGAATTGGAAGATATTGTGTACTTAGATGATGATGAAGATGTTGGTGCAGAGGCTGACATGAATAATTTAGATGCATTTATACCTGTCAGTCCTATTCCAACTACAAGAGTACACAAAGATCATCCAGTTGAACAAATTATTGAAGACTTTAATTTTGCACCTCAAACAAGAAGAATGACTAAGAAGATGGAAGAACATGGTTTGTTTAGTTTTGTTCAGCAAAGAATAAATCATAAAGACTTTCATAATTGTCTATTTGCTTGTTTCCTATCACAAGTAGAACCAAAGAAGGTGATTCAAGCTTTGACAGATCCAAGCTGGATAGAAGCAATACAGGATGAGCTTCTATAGTTTAAAATGCAGAAGGTTTAGACTTTGGTTGATTTACCATATGGCAAGAGGGTCATTGGAACAAAATGGGTCTACAGGAACAAGAAAGATGAGAGAGGTATTATGATTAGAAACAAGGTAAGGCTGGTTGCACAGGGTTATACTCAAGAAGAGGGAATAGATTATGATGAGGTTTTTGCTCCAGTTGCTAAGATTGAAGCAATTAGGCT
>BQNB010140563.1:0-15890 GCA_026074375.1 Tanacetum coccineum | reverse complement strand
ACCAAGTACTCCATAATTACTGTAATTCTCAAATACAAATGATTAAGTAATAATTCTTTGCAATAATCATACAAAATGTGTAATTATGGAGTACTTGGTGAAGATATGATAAAAGGCATGCATTTTGGAGTACTTGGTGAGATTTTATTTTTCTTTTTAGTATAACTTTCTCATAGTCTATATTTTCTTTGTGTTATTTGTTTTGTAATTTCCATTTAATTATTCCATTCTTCATTATGGAGAACGCGAATCCACCATCACCACCCGAATCACCAACCTCACTAGTTAATAGGGAAATTTGCATGCTCAACACACTCCTTGAATCATTAAACTTAATCACCCCATTATCTAATACAAAAATTGTTTACACAAAAATTAATGGAGATATAATGTTTGTCGAATTAGTCAAGAAGTATGACGACTTTAGTGAGGAGGAATTAGAGGAAGACAATGATGAATTAGAAGAAGGGGAATTAGGTTTCGAGTACTTTGATAAATTTCCAACTAGAAGCGAATTAGCATATCGTTAGTACTTATTGTATGAACCAATTCCGCCTCTGTTTATGAGACACCCAATAATTGTAAGAGGAAGTCCTTCGAACCTTAAAATACCATGCAACATAGGACACATACATGTTTGGAAGGCCTACATAGATCTTAATTCCCCTATAAACATTATGACTTGTGTGCAATACAATTGGATCATGAAAAGACAACTTGAACCTTGGTACGATCCTGAGAGTTTGAGAGGAATAAGTGATTTCACAGGAAGAGTTAGTAGAATGCATATCTTTGTAGGGAATTTCACTTATATTTCAAATTTTTTGATTCCTGAGGATATTAGTTCGGTTATAGACCCTAGCTTGTCATAAGTAGTGCTTGGAAAGACATTTGTTGAACTATCTAACATGACTTATGATTCATCATTAGGAATAGTAATGTTCACAAATAGAGCCGATGAAATTGCTTATATGATGCCCCATAAGATAGAGCAATTTAAATCATTATCGAATATGGAAAAAGAGCACAAGCAATCGGTCTACTATAGGAATGAAGAGGACAAGATGAGAGGAGTAGATTATGTGATGAATAAGATATTGATGTTTTATAAGGAATGTTTAGAGCTTGGAACTGAATACTTAACTGGACTTGATGGAAGTAGTAGTAGTGTGAGAGATGAAGGAGTCACATAAGGAGTATGACTCCGAGTCTAGCTAGAAGACTCGTTAATAAAGAAAAGTGCTTATTGGAAGGTAACCCAATCTTTTATTCCATGCATTTTAGGAGTGTCGTGTGTTTTTTTTACCTTTATTGTTTGTTTTTATATGTTTGAATTATATATGTGATATGCTTTGTCTTGTATTTAACCTCATCTTAATTAGTGTAGAGGAGAATATCCGGTTTCTAACAACCAAAATTTTCAAGCGTATAAAATAAATAACTTTAGATTAATTCACATTTTATGTTTTGTTTGTTTTGAGTCATATGTTTGTACTAACCATGTTTTTGGTTT
The DNA here is from genome assembly GCA_026074375.1 of Tanacetum coccineum. NCBI lineage: Eukaryota > Viridiplantae > Streptophyta > Magnoliopsida > Asterales > Asteraceae > Tanacetum > Tanacetum coccineum. The sequence goes on along the minus strand of BQNB010140563.1, from coordinate 14,377 downwards.
ATTGATGTGCGGTAGATTGTAACACAAAAGTTTTACAATCCCCTAGGCAGTGTACCTAATCGTTAAAGTGTAATATAGGCAAGACTCAGGGATTGTTATTGTTCTCTAGGGGAATAGTTTGGGTAGGCTCGAATCGAATGTCACTAAGGTCTGAAGGTTGAGAGAAGATTATTTTTTATTTTTATATTTTATAAAAGCAAGTAAAAATCTTGGGTTTTGAAGGGTGTTTGATTAAAACTAATAACTACTAATCTCCTTCTACTTTAATCTAAACTAATGGAGAAACTCGTATAGGTAAACAAATGTGCTCACTTAATCATGCACTACTCCTTAGTTTGCTCTTTCTAATCCTATTACCCGTCACCCTTGTGATGTAATGTGTAAGTATTTCCTAATTCACAAGCGAATTATATGAACCCACTTTCTATGCAATATTCTGTTAAGACAACACATAAGTAAGGTAGTATAAAGACTATTACAAGGCTCCTAAGAGTATATTACACGCGTTCAAACCCTTAAAAGGCGATCAACCATATTAGGGCAAGGTAGTATGAAGACTATTACGATGGTATCCCTTCTACACAATCACGTTTCCCTAGACGTCTTCGCAATCAATAAAGAAGCTAGTTTTCTAGAGCCTAACATGCACACCACCAACAAGAAGCAATAGTAAAATGCATTACAAACCAAGTTTCATGAAATCATAAGTAAACACAAATAAATTTAGTTAATTGAAAGCGAAGAATGGTTAATCAAACAATACATAGACATATCGAAAGATTAAAGGGATAAAAGAACTTCACTTTAATTAAACATGGAGTAATGGTAGATACAAAAGGGTTTAAGAACCTTAAAAACGTCTGCAATAATGCACCAAGTCATTCCCTAAGTATTACACATGAATTCCACACTTAAACCCTAAAAACTAAGGTTGTATATATAGGAAAATAGTCGCGACGGTGTCGCTTGTTAATTGCGACGCCGTCAACCCGCCGAATCTTCTATAGGCTTCTTTAAGTTGGCTACTTTAGAAGCCGTCACCAGAATTTCTGACGCCGTCACTTGAACACTTTGACGCCATCATAAGGTTTTGTGGCGCCGTTTCTACGCACTGTATGCCCTCTTGATATCAAATTTCGTGTACAGTTGAATTCTTGTCTGTTTCTTCCCAAATTGAGTCCAAGTCACATGTATTTCCTCCAAATGTCATTCAAGTGCTAAAAACACAAAAAACAATAATTAAGCACGTATTTTGGGCATATTTGCATGATTTAAAGGGTTAAATGACCCTGAAAAGGTGTATAAAATGATATCTCATCAAATATCCCTATACTTAGGATTTGCTTGTCCTCAAGCAATTGAGCTTTTCTACCAAGTCAATAGCAACATCGAGGGCATTTAACTTACTCAATAAAGATAATTCATGGCACAACAATTAGACCTCATAATTAAAAGCACAGAAATTATATGCTAGCACCTCACATAAGTGTTTAGGTTCTCTCTTTCTCTTGGGTGTATATTGAGTTATAACATAATAGGAAATGGGAAAATAATACTCATTATCTGTCATAGCATATAAATTACCATAGACTTTATAAAGGATCAAACCTCCACCGCATTGGCATAAGCACCTAGGAATTACTATCAAAGAGGTCATTCAAAGGGTTGTGATGTATAGGTGTAGGGTAAAGAAAAACACGGTTAGGGGATATTTAGGGAATTTAAGTGGTGGCAAGTCAATCGTTCACAGGAATACATGTATAAGGCGTTGCTAAGCCAATACTCGACCACACTAGGACAAAGATATACAAACTCTACATCAAACTTTTTCTTTTTTCTTTTCTTGACATTTTTCTTGAACATAAACATAAATATAAGCAAAATGGCACCCCGTACATTTTTTTCTTCTTTTTTTCTATTTTTTATTTTCTTTTCACTTTTTTTAATATTTTTTCGTACACTTTTGCCCTGCCATCTGCTGAAACATAAATAATACATAACTTGGGGTTGATAATTGCACCCCTACACTTGAGTTTTTTAAACTCAATACATAAACTAACTAATGACCCAAATTAAGAGGATCAACAAACATGGAGTATAATAAGCACATATAGGGTAATAATTTGACTTTCTTCCTCATTTCTCCATAAAATAAAAATTACCATGAATCTCAATCGTCCCGAAACTGTATACACTAATAAAAGACTTGACTTTGCAACTATGTACTTAAGCAAACAATTAACTGAGGTTTACAAATGTGATAACAATAATGTACTAAAATTGAGTACATACAAGGAATGATAAGGCGATTTAGGTGTAACATTTTAGTGGGGTGTAAACAATGCTCTTCATTAATAATCTGGAATCCACTAAAAAATTACGAGAACCATGAAAAGGATGGGCTCAGAGAGGTGTACCAGGGGTATCTCGCACTAAAAATGAGTGCGTAGCCAGGGTGTGGGGTAGTTATATGATCGGGGTAACCATCATAACTATACAAAATACATGTTTAAAAAAAGGGTTTATCCTAATGCCTCTTATCATTTAGCAAATCCTAATCACACGAATGTGATCTCACTAGCGGTCTCGAGATGCATTTCTAAAACAAGTTCTATAATTTAAATACTACTGATACACTCTCATAATCCTAACCGATACCAATGCTCCAAAACGACAAAACCACACATGCTCGATCAAATCCATGAACGAAACACATACGATTGCTTATTCCTTAACTCGAGCAAGCTAAAGGTTAGAATTATCTAAAAGCATCAAAGATGGATGATTAATTCCTAAAGATCTAGGGGAGAACCTCACATTTTTAAGGTGTAATTTTTGAGTGGTAGGGTTTTGTGCTAGTCATATAACTCCTATCCAAGGAGATGCTATTAATACTAAGTTTTCATCAGTATGTGTCATAAAAAAAAATTAAATTTGGGTCAAAATTACCGTCTCTGCCACGGTTCAGTATATTACTCATCTTTTTAAGGACAAAGCAAATGCAATTGAAGGAATAGTTTCTAAGGCTTTATTTTCCCCTACACTTATTTTGAACATTGTCTCTAATGTTCTATAAGTACATGAAAAACGAATAAAGGGAAAGTAAGAAAAAGCAAAAGAAACTAGTACTCCCCTAGTTTTGCTCAATATTAGAGAAGAAACAAGGTAAACTGGCTAAATCATCCTCCAAGAATCATCCACGTGAAAATCCTAAGAACTTCCGGGCTTCTCTTTATCAAATATAACCTATAAATTAAAGACAAGACACAACTACACCAAGCGTAAAGTTCTACGAGATAATAATATGCAACCTTTGTTTATCAAGTTTAGACACTACAAAAGCAATAAAGATAGGATGAATGTACTAATAGTGGTTTTCTGCAAGGATTAGGAAAATTAAAAATTCTGGAAATTATACAAAATTAATTTTTTAAAAATTCAAGAAAATACGAAATTTACAGTAGCTGGAGTGGCGACGCTGTCAGGAAGAATTCCTAACGCCGTCTGTAACAACCCACATTTCAAGTCATGTTACATCAATAAAATCTTAACTATTTACTTTGAACTTTTACGTGTTTACTTTTAATTTCAACCGTTAAGTTAAATCGCGTAAACCAAAAATCAACAATCAACGTAAACCAACATCAAACAAATAAAAGTTTACTTCAAATAAGTGTTATATAATTATTACGAAAATAATTTATAACTTTTCATATTTTATTTTTATACTTTACGTAAAACGTTTACGTTTAGCATTTTGGAACCTTTTTGCATGCATGTAAACCATTCTACCTATCTACACTTAACTAAATACCCACAATTATACCCAATACCTAAAAAAATTAAAATCCTTACACATATCATCACCATGTATAGTTTTATACATGCATCACACAAATTTAGTACCAAGTTTAGCATTAGAAAATACCATGTGCTAGTTTGAACACTTTTTCAAAGATCTCTTACATATTCTATCTAACCCTTACACAAACCCCCTCCTTCCCCATACCAATCACCACCAAACGAACACCCCTCACCCTAAATTCATGGATCGTGTTAGGATTTGTTTCCTAGATATTTTGAGTATAAAAGGAGCAAGCAACAAGTATTTGTCACACACTTATCACTTACAAAAATCTCACAAATCTCTCTTATTTCCTCTCATAACCCATGGCTTCATATAAGCTTACAAATTTATATAGTTTTCCATTTCTTGGTATTACAAGTATACAAGTGTGATCAAGGGTATTATCTAAGATGTTTCTAGTTGATTTCAAGTTTTGGAAGCAATGGTTTATAAAATAAGTTAGGGTTTACAAGATCTTGGGTTGTAAATTTGTTGGAGTTTTTAGTGTTTTTAAGTTATCATCATCATCTTCACTACAACAAGTAAGCATAAAACTCATTTCATAATATTTACATGTCATTTACATATTTCCATACTTACACAATATATTTATGTGCTTTAATATCATGATTATTAAGTTATATCACCAACTAGTATAATTTTATAAACATTTACAAAGAAATCAAGAACACAACTTACTTATGATTTTTAGACATGTGGTTAGGTTTAAAATTCATAAACTAGCTTAAATGATCTTATGATTATTTTATGATATTGTAAAGAGTTGGATGAGATTAGGTTAGTGGATGATTCTTGTTTGTGAAAGTGGTTGAAATATATAGGTTAGTGGTTTTGTGGTATGAAAATGGAGTAGAAATATTGGACGAAAAGTGTGTAAAACACCCTTTAGGGACAACCGGTTTATAGCAGTAGGTTACAGACTTCTTATCGACTCAAAACCATAAAAATGTGTTAGTACATCTTAACACGATTTCGTGCATATAAAGAACGCGAAAAACAGACTTAAAACGAATAAGTTATGGCCAAAACTAGATTTGAAACAATACCGGCAATACAATTTTTTTGGCATAAATCTGGCAGTTTTATAAAACGTGTTTTTAATGATTTTCGGGTCTGAACCGGCTTAAATATAAAACTACAAACTTGTTTAGAATGATTTTAGCTATAAGAGCATGAGTTTTAAAGCCCAAAAGTGTAAAACGAATGAGTTATTCTTAATCAAACTTGGACTATTTTTCGGAAAGTGTTATAAAAATTTCAGCACTGTTTTTCCTGACATGAATAATAAAATTATATTTTTGGACATTTTCGGTCCGTTTGAACTATAAAACCTTAGGAAATATTATAGTAACACTTATATAATATTTATACACGTTTTAAACTTTAAAGACATTATTTAATAAATTAATCGGACTATATATATATTGTCGTTGTAAATATAATAAAAATAGTAAATCAAGCGTAATAAGCTATTATTAATTTTCTGGCTATTAGAAAACATTACAAAGGTACATACTTGGGAACAAATGGTAAACTTAACGTAAACACTAGTTTGATTTATTAAAGTTAAACAAAACTATTAGGTGGTGATATAATGATATAAAATACATCGTTTTATTTTATTTTGATTTCATTATACTAAATTGACCTATACTTAAATAGGTTGCATACCGGTCCTTTGCGACGACCTTTCTTATTGATTTTTCTAGAAATCAATTCATTCACTAAAGGTGAATTTTATGGCCCATATTTTACTTCTTTTTAACTCTTTTAGGGGAGAATACATGCGTATTTACAAACTCGTTTGCATACTTGTTTTCATAGCGTACTTACAAACTTGTTTACATACTTGTTTTCATAACTTGTTTACAAACTCGTTTACATGATTGATTCCAAACTAATTTCCAAATCTTGAGGCGAGATACATTGCTCATTTTACAATTGGACACAAGTATAATACTTTTCAATTCTTATAGTGATTATGTAGCGTGCCTAAGTAGTGATAACCCACTATGCCCACTATCATCAACTATTAATTACTTTGTGTAAGCGCATGTGTTATAAATAGATCTATTTAGGAGTGATATCCCCATCTAGGATTAGAGTCTACAAGGCCAAAGGGCGTATACCACGTCAGATTTAGATGTTACGGGCTGACATCTACCAAGGTACAATTATTTGCATTAATTTGCACACATATAAGTCATAGCTTCAGTGTCATGAGCTTGGTGCAGTCATAATTACATTTTGTGATATTGTATATGTTACATTATTACACACTTGAAATCTTGCGGTCCAACATGTATACTTACATAAACCTATGAACTCACCAACTTTATGTTGATACTTTTAAGCATGTATTTCTTAGGTGAATAAGATGCTTGAAGAAATTGATGTGAATTAGAGTCTAAATTTTACAAGATTACATTCATGGATTTTTTCTTGCATTCAAACTATCGAATCTCGTTGTATTATTTCAGTCTTACATTTTGATGCAGGTTTGGGACAAATGTTATAACAAGTTGAATCTAAATTAAATCAACGAGATTACTTTTCAAACGACTCATTTAGAGGTCGTTCTCTCATATCTTGTGCAATATATACATGAAGTAACACCCCCGAACATATTTCCGTTGCGACCTATTTTGGGGGTGTTACAGATTGTTATCTAGAGCCAAGGTTATAGAGAACTAGGTTGCATATCTTACCTAGACTATAATCGTTTTCATAAACGTTGCATCAAATCAAACTTTTTCATGTGCATACACACTACTTGCGTACTTGCTTACATTACTTGCTTACACTACTTGCTTACATGACTTATATATATATACTTACATTCTCTTGCATATATTTTACACTTGTTTATATAAGAGTTATCTATATAAATACTAGGATTTTTCTCAAGACATTGTGAATGAAGCGATGGTCTTTAAACTTTTCATGACTTTACATAATACTGTTTTGCATAACATTGAAACTTGTCACAGTCCGCCGATCCCATTAGTGACCTTACCATTCAACTCCGAGTTTGAACACCTACCCTATATTGTTGAAACTCCTACGTCATCTTGTGACCCTTCTTATCTAGTGAAACCTAAGTTGGAACCATCATAGACTTTATTTCCTATAAGATTTCATATTCATACCTTCTTTTAAATTTTCACTGTACTTTGTGGATGATTTTAAATTATCTATCAAACTCATGTGTCATGAAAACTTTGTCGATTTTACTTTAACTCTTTAATTATTTATGCAAGCCCATCCTTAAACTATTATAGCTCTTCAAATATTTTTTTACAACGACTTTATGAACTATTTCACTATCATATGATAAGCTATTTTACTAATCATTAATAATTATTTTGCTATCGTCAAACGAACTAACATTTCATAACCTATTCTACAATCGCTTTATAAACTATTTCTACTATCATCTAGTAAACTACCACCTTATAAACTAATCTCTTACCATCATATGAACCATATTACTATTACTTAATAACCCATTTTATTATCACCATGAAGATTATCTTACCATCATCTTATGAATTTTTACTATTTCACAATTTTTTCATAAACTAATTTACTATCATACATAAACCAACTTGCTACTATTTTATAAACCAATTTGTTACCATCTTATAAATAATTTTCATATCATCTTATAAACTATTTTTCTATCATCATATAAACTACCTCACTATCATCTTATACACTACTTTGCAATCATCTCAAAATCCACGTTACTATCACCTTGTTTTTACTTTATGAAACCATTTTGTTTTCATCACATAAATTATTTTACTATCACCTCATGAACTATTTAGATATTGTCTTGTAAACCATCTTACAGTTTTCTCGTAAATCATTTTATTGTCATCCTATAAATAAACTTACTTTCACCTTGTGAATTATTTTGTCATCCTATAAAACTATTTGATACTACCTATTGCATAACCTTAGTTTGATGAAAATAAGCATTGCATCGTTAGTCCTTAATTATACATAGCCTGATCACCCATGTATAATTCAGGAAGGACCATGCCATATTAAGAGTAGTCACCTTTAAACTTTTATCAAAATCAATTTTCTACTTATATCCCCAAAATACAAATTTTTGTGTCTGTATTCATATAACGTGTTTGTAATAGGAAACTAAACTAGTAATCATAGTAACTAAGTAGACCTTTACTCTACCTTACTACATAGAGTTGACATCACCTTACGCCAAATCCTATGTTAGAAAGTCGAGACGCGTCGTTAAGTCACCCTAGGACAATCCGCCAACAAATTTAGCCGCCATTAAGGAATTCACTAAATCACCCAATCAACCTCGACGTAATACTGAAGAACTTAGTAGATGCAACGGCATCATAGGTATAAATTCGTTATCACCCTAGAAAGGATAATTTTATAGATGACGCTTTAAGCCGAAAGGAAACAAATAAGACCACTAAGAGTCAAACTTTAGTCGCAATAATAAATTTAAATCTGGCGTTACAAATCTTGAACGCTCAAGCTGAAACAATTAAGGAGAAAAATATCAAGGATGAGAAATCCTAAGTAGTACAAAAAAGGAATTGAAACCCGTCCTAATGAGACTCTCTATATTAAGAAAACAAAATTGGTTACCACGTTATTGGAAGATTAAGATAAGTATTCCGCAACAAGTACTTACACCTCTTTACCAACACCACTCCGAAAGGCGACTCAAATTGAATTTCGGGACGAAATTCTTTTAATACAGGGAGACTGTGACAACCCACATTTTCAAGTCATGTTACGTCAATAGACTCTCAACTATTTACTTCAAACTTTTACGTGTTTACTTTTAATTCAACCGTTAAATTAAATTGCGTAAACAAAAAATAACAATCAATGTAAACCGACATCAAACAAATAAAAGTTTACGTCAAATAAGTGTTATATAATTATTACAAAAATAATTTATAACTTTTCATATTTTATTTTTATACTTTACGTAAAACGTTTATGTTTAGCATTTTGGAACCTTTTTGCATGCATGTAAACCATTCTACCTATATACACTTAATAAAATACCCACAATTATACCCAATACCCAAAAATTATAAAATTCTTACACATATCATCACCATGTCTGGTTTTATACATGCATCACACAAATTGAATACCAAGTTTAGCATCAGAAAATACCATGTGATAGTTTAAACACTTTTTCAAAGATCTTTTACATAATCTATCTAACCCTTACACAAACCCACTCCTTTCCCATACCAATCACCACCAAATAAACACGCCTCCCCCTAAATTCATGGATTGTGTAAGGATTTGTTTCCTAGATATTTTGAGTATAAAAGGAGCAAGCAACTAGTATTTCTCACACACTTATCACTTGTAAAAATCTCACAAATCTCTCTTGTTTCCTCTCATAACCCACGACTTCATATAAGCTTACAAAAAAATTTATATTTTTCCATTTCTTGGTATTACAAGTATACAAGTGTGATCAAGGGTATTATCTAAGATGTTTCTAGTTGATTTCAAGTTTTGAAAGCAAGGGTTTATAAAATAAGTTAGGGTTTACAAGATCTTAGGTTATAAATTTGTCGGGGTTTTTAGTGTTTTTAAGTTATCATCATCATCTTCACTACAACAAGTAAGCATAAAACTCATTTCATAATTTTTACACGTCATTTATTTTTTGGGTAAAGGGTTTCCCCTGTAAATAGTATTACACAAAAAACATTTAAGTATAAAAGGTATAGGTGAAGTCCTACAACCCAACCCGTTACATATGCACAACAAGAATGCACCAAAATGCAAAAAACCAATAATGACATAAGAATGAGACGCAATTCTTATGACAACCAAGGAAAGAAGTAATAACAACTTCCTAACTCTAAGCCATCAAGATGGCTACATCAGCTCCTAAAAATGACTCATCGATAGCTAACACAAAATATGTGTTAAGTCTTAAACATTGATAATAAGCATTGTCCATGCAGTTTATTTCAACAACATCTTCCAAATAGCCTTCACAACTAACTTCCATAAAAATCGAACCAAAAGACATCATTGATGTGGCTGCTTTGTTACCATCAGCCACATTAGATGAACACAGAAATCCCACATGTCTTCATCCTGAATTAGACAAACACAAATCACCTCTGCCGCAACCATAGGTCAAAATACCATCATGACCATCTCTCGTCTTAGGTGTTGCTAGGTAAAATATGGATCATAAATCCCAGCTACATCATACTTCCTACGTCTATTAAATCCTTCATGACCAGACCCTAACACAATATTAGGAAGATTGTGCAGGTACCAAATAGAACCTCACAACAACCTGATCATGAGTCGAACCACAAGCAAAACTTCAAGCAGAATAAATGAACAAATAATAGCATAAAGAAGGATTGAACTCTATACCATTCCGCGTAATATGAACAAATTTACCAAACCGATTACACAGAACATGCGAGAACCTAAAGAAAGAAACAAGATCAAATCCTAACCCTATGATCTGCGACCAACTAAATCTTTATAAAGTGTTGGATCAAAAGGTACGGGGTTAATCACGACCATATAAACAATAAGAATCACAAACCCAAACCATCAATAAAATGATGGTCTCTTGATGAAAGATAAATCGGCACCAAAACCCTAAAAAGTAACCCTAATGACATATCTGAGAATCAATAATAGACACAGTATTTGAAAATAAATCAATATTAATCCAGCAACAAACCAAGGTTAAAAAGATCTAGATGAAAAAGGGTTTCATTTGGATCCCTAAAAGAGAAGCCAAACACGAAACCCTAAATGAATAAACCAATCAAACCCTAATAAGTGTAAGGTTGCTGCGATTAATAAAGAAGAACAAGCAAAGAGACTAATCGATTAAAAAAGGACATATATGAGAAGGGTTGTGATCGGATAAAGATGTAGGGATGGTGGACGGAAAAGAGGTTTTTTCTCTCCCCTAGGGAGAAAAAAACCGTTTTATTATAATTAATTAATAACTTTTTACACGTCATTTACATATTTCTATACTTACATAATATATTTATGTGCTTTAATATCATGATTATGAAGTTATATCACCAACTAGTATAATTTTATAAACATTTGCAAAGAAATCAAGAACACAACTTATGATTTTTAGACATATAATTAGGTTTATAATTCATAAACTAGCTTAAATGATCTTATGATTATTTCATGATATTATGAAGAGTTGGATGAGATTAGGTTAGTGGATGATTGTTGTTTGTGAAAGTGGTTGAAATATATAGGTTAGTGGTTTTGTGATATGAAAATGGAGTAGAAATATTGGACGAAAAATGTGTAAAACACCCCTTAGGGACAACAGGTTTATAGCAGTAGGTTGCGGACTTCTTGTCGAGTCAAAATCTTAAAAATGTGTTAGTACATTTTAACACGATTCCGTGCATATAAAGAACGCGAAAAACAGACTTAAAACGAATAAGTTATGGCCAAAACTAGATTTGAAACAATACCGGCAAAATAGTTTTTGGGCATAAATCTGGCCGTTTTATAAAACGTGTTTTTAATCATTTCTGGGTCAAAACTAGATTAAATATAAAACTACAAACTTGTTTAGAATGATTTTTGTCTTTAAGATCGCGAGTTTTGAAGCCCAAAAATGTAAAACGAGTGAGTTATTCTTAATCAAAGTTGGACTATTTTTCGGAAAGTGTTATAAAAATTTATGCACTGTTTTTCCTGACATGAATAGTAAAATTTATTTTCAGACATTTTCGGTCCGTTTGAACTATAAAAACCTTAGGAAATATTATAGTAACACTTATATAATATTTAGACGCGTTTTAAACTTTATAAATATTATTTTCTAAATTAATCAGACTATATATATTGTCGTTGTAAATATAATAAAAATAGTAAATCAAACGTAATAGGCTATTTTTAATTTTCCGGCTATTTGAAAACATTGCAAAGGTACTTACTTGGAAATTAAATGGTAAACTTAACGTAAACACTATTTTGATTTATTAAAGTTAAACAAAACTATTAGGTGGTGATATAACGATATAAATACATCGTTTTAATTTATTTTGATTTCATTATACTAAATCGACCTATACTTAAATAGGTTGCATACCGGTCCTTTACGACGACCTTTCTCATTGATTTTTCTAGAAATCAATTCATTCACTAAAGGTGAGTTTCATGGCCCATATTTTACATCTTTTTTAACTCTTTTAGGGGAGAATACATGCGTATTTACAAACTCGTTTGCGTACTTGTTTTCATAGCGTACTTACAAACTCGTTTACATACTCGTTTTCATAACTTGTTTATAAACTCGTTTACATGATTGATTCCAAACTCATTTACAAATCTCAAGGCAAGATACATTGCTTATTTTATAATTGGACACAAGTACAATACTTTTCAATTCTTACAATGATTACGTAGCGTGCCTAAGTAGCGATAACCCACTATGCCCACTATCATGAACTATTAATTACTTTGTGTAAGCGCGTGTATTGTAATAGATCTATTTGGGAGTGATATCCCCGTCCAGGATTGGTGTCTACAATGCCAAGAAGCGTATACCATGTCGGATTTAGATGTTACGGGTTGACATCTACACGGGTACAATTATATGCATTAATGTGCACACATACAAGTTGTAGCTTCAGTGTCATGAGCTTAGTGTAGTCGTAATTACATTTTTTGATATTTTATGTGTTACATTATTACATACTTGAAATCTTGTGGTCCTACATTTATACTTACATAAACCTATGAACTCACCAACTTTATGTTGACACTTTTAAGCATGTATTTCTCAGGTGAATAAGATGCTTAAAGCAATTGATGTGCATTGGAGTCCAAATTTTACAAGATTACATTCATGGATTTCTTCTTGCATTCAAACTATCAAATCTCGTTGTATTATTTCAGTCTTACATTTTGATGCAACTTTGGGATAAATGTTATAACAAGTTGAATTTAAATTAAATCAACGAGATTACTTTTCAAACGACTCATTTAGAGGTCGCTCTCTCATATCTTGTGCAATATATACACGAAGTAACAATCCCAGACATATTTCTGCTGCGACCAATTTTGGGGGTGTTACACCGTGTCCATGAACTGTAAATAAATTTTTCTTCGTTTCTTGGAAAAAGTTCTGCACAAATATCCTATTAATTATTTCCTGTAAAAACTTACTGCATAACCCACAAAAACAATTAGTACAATCATATGAGTCAAAACAAACACACAAGACAAAAGACACATGGCGCGTATTAAACTAAACTATTTATTTTACATGTTTGAAATAGTTTTAAAAACCGGATATTTTCCCCGACACTTATTTGATGCAAAATACCTTTGATTGTAATTAAGACGAGGTTAAAGACAAAACAAAGCATGATCACATAGAATTCAAACATATAAGAACAAACAACAAAGAATAAAACACACGACACACCCAAAATGCATAAAAATAAAGATTGGGTTGCCTCCCAATAAGTGCTTTTGTTTATTAGAGAGTCTTGTAGCTAGACTCGAAGTCACACGCTTTACATGACTCCTCCTTCACTCGTCCTACCTTTCATCTTGATTAGGCATTGGATGGATTTAGTCACACTTTCATCTTGTTTATACTCGGGTCCTAAATTCAAGCTATCTAAGTAATAGGTTTTCTCCTGGTCACTATCATTATTTGCTATAACAAAAGGTGGTAGCTTATCGGTTTTCATGTCCTCTATATCTATATGTTTAAACCTTTCCATTTTATGAGGCATCTTAAATGTAATTTTTTCATTATCCTTTTCAAACACGACTGTTCCTTTATCTTTATCATAAACAAGCCTAGACTCCTTCACAAACGGCTTCTCTAATACCATCCCTCCAAGATAATGATCTATGACACTAGTGGTATCTTCCAACACAACAAAATCACATTTATAAGTGAAATTTCCCACAAAAATCTTTAATCCTCTAACTCTCCCTACAAAATTGCAAATTTTCTCAAGATTTGATGGTTTTCTTTTTGACTCTAATCCTTCACTCATGATCCAATAATAATTGAGCCTAGAGATTACATTAATTGGTGATTCCAAATTGATGTAAGCTTGTATTTTAAGGAAGTGACCAATCAGGCATGAGATTTTTATATTATTCAAATTTCCTGTTCTTACTTTAGCATTAACCCAAGAAGGTCGAGGATTTTTTAAAAGCCATTCATGATACCCTAACTCTTCTATAGTGAGGAAGGTGTCAAAGTATTTTAAGTCATCCTCTTATTCCTCTTCTTCATCTTCAAATTCATTCTCCAAACTAACTAATGAGTCAACACTCCTACTATTCTCAAGCCATAACTCAAATTTCCATTTTTTCTCAAGGTTAAAGAGTTAATTCCTAAGGGTAAGGCTAGATGGATTCGCGTTCTCCATAATGAAGAATGGAATAGTCAAATGGAATTACAAAACAAGCACACAAAGAAAATATATACTATAAGAAAGC
>BQNB010140562.1:0-17399 GCA_026074375.1 Tanacetum coccineum | reverse complement strand
AATGCTAATAAATCCTTTTGACCATGAGTTACAAACTCTTTTAAATAGGTTATTATTAACACATGCTAGTTAAAAAGCGTATACATTAATTCTGGTGTGAATTTAAAAATGTGTATGGTGAACATTTTTTTTGAACAACGCGAGGGATTCTTGAGCCAATCTAACCAACTAAAATTAGAATTGCATCTAGACCTACACCAAGAGAAAGAGCGAGCCACAATATCATCCAAGATACGAGATTAGACAGAGGATTAGAACTAAAAATAGAGCTATTGCGAAAGTTCCAAATTAACCACCAAGTGATATAAAAAACACCTTCTAAGAAAATCTTTAGCTTAACCGGGAGATAGAGAGTCATAAGCCAATCCCCCAATCTTCATAAGAGGACATCTCCAAGATTTTAATATCCCACCAGGAAGCAATACTGTTGTAAATCTCTTTCACCATAGGACAATCAAAGAAGATGTGGCTAGTAGTTTCAACCGCAACATTGCAGGTAGGACAGAAGATAGAGGCAAGATCCATACCTCTACGAGAAAGATTAAACTGCGTGGGAAGGTTATTCATTTTGACTCTCTAAGCGAGTATGTTAACTTTTTTGGGACGACCTTGATCCAACGAGTTTTGGGAGCAACCACCATAAGAATATGATCATCAATGAAATTTAAACCGAGGCAATAGAAAACTCGCCATTACCTGTTAAAGACCAATACCAACGATCACACATGTTAGGGAGAATTAAACCCTCCACTTTTGAACATAAGTTCGAGAGCTGCTATTGTTCCACCCCGCCTCTCGGCATACGCCGAAGCAAAGAACACAAATCAGATTGAGCAATCTTTGTCGCCACCGTAACTTTCTTATCAGATTCAAGGGCGTATAACCTAGGATAAAGAGATTTGAAAGGAACATCATCCTTCCAAGAATCTTCTCAAAACAAAGTATTCTCGCCATTACCCTTTTTTTTCTTAATAAAACCAAGGAGATCCATCCCTTTATTATGAAGAAGAGAAACTTCTCGAATAATGTCAATCCAATTAGACGAATAACAAGCTTTTTGAGGACAACCAAGCTTGCCATCCATACCGTGAATAGCTTTAATTACCCTAGACCAAAGAGAGGAGTTTTGAGAACTAAAACGCTAAACCCACTTAAAAATGAGGGCACGATTTAAAGCGAAGAAACTCGAAATACCTTAACCCCCTTTCTCCTTAGAACCAAAACATTGTCCCATTTAACAAGCGACATCTTCTTGTCAGAAAGCTCAACCCCATTGAAAAAATAGGCATCGAACCCAAGACCAATTTCAGGAGCGTTAATCTTCCTCCAATAGAGAGAGTTTTCATCTTCCACTTCGAAAGCCTATAAAGAAGTTTGTTGATGATCTCGTCCCAAGAGTTAATACCCATCATTCGACCACCAACTTTGACACCTAGGTAATTAAAAGGAGCTTTAAGAGTCATACATCCAATATTTATAGCAGCTCGAGTAACCTTAGAGTTTTCCATGGCAACAACCATAATCTTACTTTTATGCATGTTAATACACGATCCTGAAGCACAGAAAAAACATTCTAACACATGGACTATAGTGTTAATATTCGAGTCGCTCCATTGGCCTAAAAAAACCACATCATCTGCGTAGAAGAGATGAGATAATTTCAAAGAACTATCTTAAACGACTCCTTTGAACAAACCTGCATTAACAACTTTTTGGAATGATAAGTGAAGACTTTCCATGACCATGATGAAGAGGAAAGAGGATAAGGGGTCTCCCTGTTTGAGACCTTTATGGAATTGAAATTCATATGTGAAGTTCAAAAGTTAAGTTAATAACAACTGAATTGGATAAATTATGTGACAACAAGGTTTTTAACCCGCGCTTCGCTGCGGAGCGCGGGTTTTTTCGTTTAAATATATAACCACAAAAGAAACACAAGAAGAAGAAGCTGAAGACATAGATATTAGTATAAATAGGGTCTTAATGTTAGTTGAAAAGATATAACTTGTTTTTTTAGTTAATTACTTTTTAAAGTCAGGTCAAGTTTATGTTTTGTTTATGCTTATTTACGGTATTTGAAAGTCTCTTGTACTCCTTTTAATCATTAATAAAGAGTTGAAGTTTTTATCCTTTTACCGTTTTAAGATTTATTGCCAAGCATCTTTAAAATTATTCTTTATATATGTTATATAAGAAAAAAAAAAAAAAATCCTATAAGCTTTATAGCAGCTTATTAACTTTAAAGACTTAAAACTCTTCATAGTTTATAGTTTTATAAGTTTTGTTTAGAAATAATCCAGAAACAGGCCATTTGGAAGATAAGATAAATCTGGAGGGAAGAGCTTATTGGCTTATTCTCTGCGCTTTTTTATAAGCAAGATGCTTGTAGCTGAAAACCCCTTGGGGCGGGGGATGGGGGTAAACAAGGTCCTTGTAAAGTGGACAATAGTAAGGTGATTTTTTCCTTTTAAAGTCTCAATTTTTAGATTTTCTTAGCTTATTATGTTTTAGCCCTTTAGACTGCTTATTTCCAGCTTATTATTGTTCATTAAAGTTGAGTGATGCTTATTTGTCCTTTTCCTTTTAGAAATGCAAGTTAAAACAGCCCTTTACAATATTAAAATCCATTTCAGTAAACTAATGGGTGTTTCGGCACAAGGCCAAAAACGGGTGTCAGTTTTCAAAAAAGGCTCTCTTTTTTGCATGGGTTAGTTAGTGAGGTATTTGGGTTAACTTTTAGCTTGAGTTTTCTAAGCAATTTTATGTGTTTTTAGAAATTTTTAGTTGTAAAATAGTTTTTTAAGGTTTTTGAATCCATGTCCAAAACTGTGAAGTTTTTAAGTTACTCACAAGTGCTAATTTGATTAAGCACTTGTGGTTTGAATTTAAGGTTCAAAAAAGGTGTGTTTTAGTGTCCAAAAAGGGGCTGTCAAGAGCCTTTGTTCTTTTGACTTTATATAAGTCAAGTCCACCTTTCCTTTTCCTGTTCAATGTTTGCACAAAAAAAAAAGCAAAAGTGGCTTTTTTATAGTCAAAAATAAGCAAGTAGAAATGCTTTTTACAAGTTCAATATTGGTGCATAAAGTCCTTAGATAGAGTACTAAATCTGTTTAGCTCATTTTTGCTTTTAGAGATTATTTGACAGCTTAAAAATAAGCTTCAAATAAGCCCTTGAGTCTGCCTCAAAGCTCCCTGGTGCAAACAGGGGGACACTTTGGGCGCATTTTCTCAGCCTTTAAGCCAAATTTAAGCCCATTGGTATTTAGCCTTATTTTGAAAGGCTTATAAGCTATAGTATTAGTGCTCAAATTTCAGGCCCTTGAAGAGCTTGTTTGGTTGCTTATTTTTAAGCCCAAAGAAGCCCTTTGGCTGTTTACACCAACAGTACTAACACCCAAGTTAGTACTGTTGTGGGGTTTAAGCCACATTCTGGCTTATTGAGCTTATCCCATAAGCTCAAATTGTGTCCTAGTAAGCTTTTAGGTTAAGTTAGTTAGTTAGTGTGCTTATTTTTCCTTTTCTTAGCTTATTTTGCTCAAATAACTTAGTAAAATTTAGCTTATAGGCTTATTTCATGTTTCTGTCACTTAAGCCCTTTTCATTAGCTTATTAGTATAGCTTTTCTTTTCCTTTTAGCTTAGTTAAGTTAGTTTAAGCCTTTTAGCTTATTTTAGTCCTTGGCTCAGCTTATTCAACCAATAAGACTTAGCAAATTGGCTTTTAAGCCATTTTGGCTTGCTGTCAACTTTTAGCTTATCATATAGCTTATTCTTTTGACCAAAGTCAAAAGTGTCTTCATTAATGTTGTTTAAATTAAGCTGTTCTATAAGTTTGTAATTTTGAGTTTTTGCTAAAAATCAATTTTTAATAAGCCAAAAAAATAAGCTGTATCGTAGGGTTAGATTTGTCACATTTTCATAGTATAGGGGCACCCGTTTTCACTATAGTGTAAATTCCTAATAGTTTGCCCGCCTACCCTTTAGTTTAAATCTTTACACTTTCTACCCTAGAGTTTCTAAAAAAAAAATAAAAGGGGAAGACACTTGGTCCGGGTGAGCAAGACTCGAACCCTGGACCAAGCGATACATCCCCTTAACTCCCACACACACTACCACTGCGCCCTTGGGTCTTTTTCGTTAAAGACTCAAGGGCAACAATATTTAAGGGGGTTTTCCCCTTATAAGCTTATAAGCTGTCAAGCTTATTTACGGGCTTATTGTATAAGCTGTGTGGAGTTTGGTATTTTTCGTAGGACCTTAATAGTATAAAGTATTTTGTGTAAATTTTTCAGAATTTTTTGTAATCGTTTACTATTTTTTATAATTTAATTTAGATAAAAGTTTATTTAATTCATAATAAATACAAAAATTATCAAAAAAATATTTTGCTTTTTTAGAAAATTTTCTTTTGTCATCTAGTTTGTAGGAAAAATATAAAAGTTTTCTTAGGGTCATTTTTATAACTTTTCATCGTTTAAAGAACGGGTCCGGGTACGGGTTTTTGTTTTTACTCGTTTTTGGGTCAAACGAACTCCGTTTTCGGTCTAGTCTTTTTCATTCTTCGTTATTTGACCAGTAGAGTAGTTTAGAAGTGAAAAATTTTCCGTAGGGTTATTTTTAAAGATTTTAGGTTTTCCCCCTTTTGTACGGGATTCGGGGTTTCGTTTTCTAGTTTAATTTTATAATTTTTAGGTTTTTCTTAAACGTTTAGGTCCGTTATTGTTTAATTTGACTTATTCAACTTCCCAAACTCATTCCTTCCTTCAAACTCAAATCTTCGATCGTATCGATTTACCATTCCAGCCTCGTTGGGGATTTACGACCCGGGAAAGCTCTATACTACTTCTCGGTATCATTGATTGTTGGTTTTTACACTTCTATATATATTTTATTATATATTATATATATTTACGGTGTGAATCCGGCCTGATCAACAACCAAGCTTGCCGTCCATACCATGAATTTAAGCCTTTAATTTACATGGAACAAAAGTAGATGTCTTTCGGAGAACTTAAACTGCCTAATCCCACTTTAAAAATTTGAAGGGCATCGGATTTAAAGCGAAGAAGAAGAAATCGAAATACCTAGAACCTACCTTTCTCTTAGAAACCAAAAGTTGTCCATCATTTAACAAGCGATTTTTGTCAGAAAGCTCAACCCCATTGAAAAAATGACTTCGAATTGACTCCATTTTCTTGAGCACCTGTAACAGAACTTTGAACATCAACATATAATAAATAGGCATCGAACCCAAGACCGATTTCAGGAGTGTTAATCTTCCTCCAATAGAGAGAGTTTTCATCTTCTACTTCGAAAGCCTACAAAGAAGTTTGTTGGTGAACTCGTCCCAAGAGTTAATACGCGTCTCTTCCGACCACCAACTTGACTCCTAGGTAATTAAATGGAGCTTTAAGAGTCATACAGCCAATATTTGAGCAGCTCGAAAGATAACCTTAGAGTTTTTTCACGGAAACACCCATTAAATTTTTTTTTTTACTTTTTTGCATGTTAATTCGCAATCTAAGCACCGGAAAAAAAAAATTCTAAAAACACATGGACTATTGTTTAATATTCGATTAGCTCCATTGCCCTAAAAAAACCACGTTCAATCTGCGTTAGAAGAGATGAGGATAATTGGCAAAGAACTATCTAAAATACACAACTCCTTTGAACAAAACCTAACTTAACAACTTGTTGGAATGATAATGTGATGGACTTTTCGATGACCAAGATGAGAGGGATAAAGGATAAGGGTTCCTGTTGTGACCTTTATGGAATTGAAATTCATATGTGAAGTTCAAAAGTTAAGTTAATAACAACGGAATTGGATAAATTATGTGACAACAAGGTTTTTAACCCGCGCTTCGCTGCGGAGCGCGGGTTTTTTCGTTTAAATATATAACACCCCGTATTTTACAGGTCTTTCCACGACTCCGTACTCTCGTCATTTTTAAATTCCCTTACTACTTCGTTTAGACTTTAACTTAATTCGTATAGTTGGGCATTTAATTAACATTAGCTATATCGCGTGAGCTCAAAAACTTGACGTTTATTAGAAAACGTCAAGTACACTTATCAAGGTTGTATGTAAGTTCATCCTACTCGATGTTTAATATGCACACAAGAGAAGTTGGACAATGTTGCGTATTGGACCAAAGTAATAGGACTCAAAACAAACATCACAAATATGTAAACTAGTATATAAACTAAAGAGTAGAAGGTCAAAATAAAAATTCCTACAAGTTAGCCAATGTCGACTGATGTTTTCTTCACAAACCATACACATCATTCCGTTATTGTCTGATGTTTTCTTCACAAACATACACGCCTTTGTTATTGACCAACATTCAAAATATATATAAGAAATCTTATCCTAATATAACCCTTATTATCTAACAAGTAAAGCCCAACCCTCCTTTTTGCCCAACCCAACATGTACCCGTGAATCATATGGCTGCCACTTTTCCAAATGTTGCTTCCCACAAAACACAAACAGTAAACAACTTTAATCCACTGTACCTTGACCTTGTGTAAACCCCAAATATTCTTTGCCTGATATGAATTTACATAGGGACGTGACTTCAAAAGGGATCATTAGGCATGCAATTCTTTGTGCTATAAGAAGAACTTGGGACAAGCTGGGACTAATACAAATCCACACAGCACTTCAAATCACAACCTTCATATGTCCTCTTCTCTTGCTCACTGAGTTTGACTCATACACAAGCACGCAACAAAACCACATCTCTTTCCTTGTATCGTCATTATACACCAAAAACCCTAGAAAACCCTAACTAGTTTCGTAGGTATTTTGCTCCCGGTTAACCATCCATGTCGAGGCAGCAAGTAAGGCTTGTTTGTGATCATTGACGTGCAAACAGTTGGGCAAAATCCTTGGTTTGGGGTGTTTTGGCTCGTGTATGCGTATGGTGTAGGGAAGCTAAGTACTCGTCACCCTCTTTGAGCCAAGTCCTTTCACATTCGTCCTTGAGCCTTGTGAGCTATCCTCCCTTGTTAATTACCTTATATATATTTGCGATTGTATGTCCTAGTTGTGCGCTTAAAGCCTGTTAAAAACAAAACTTATTTTGTTATCTTTTGATGTACATACAGTAAGCAAATTTCTTGCTATACGATTTTTAATGGCTTAAATAACTTGGGACGTGGTTATGCAAGGGTAACATTCTTATAAAATCAATCATGTGCTAAAGTTAGGGCTCGAATAAGATGATCTCATGTATGTAAAAATTACAAAAAGAACGCAGCCTACACCATGACTTTGCGTGCATTATCCGACCCCTAAAACACGAAGCACATAAGAGTGACTAAATTATTTTCAAGAGTAGGATGTATAACTTACGTCTTGCCCCTGAGATAAGTAGTTTTCGTCGAGTAAATGAATAGTTAGAAGTTCACAAAGTTTGAATTATAAGTCTGTCAAACTTCTTTTTACAATAGACCTAAGAGGTCGACTTTAAGCCGTATTTCGACCCACTTAAACTTAGACATGGCATCAACTAGTAGGGGCATTTTACAGTCAATATGGCATGTTGCATATGGAAACTTGAATCAAGAGAAATGGCTGAGAAACGAGCTTGCAATTTGCATCCAAAGTTAGTACTGCTACCATACAGTTAATACTGTTGGCACGCAGTTAGTACTGCCAACCGCGAGTTTGACCCCCTTACTTTAACCTCATTTTCGACCCTCTTAACGACCTCCGCCCCCAAGACTTATAAAAAGTAAGTTGTAATAGACCTAGCCTAGTTTTCAAATGTTCTTTTACTTTGTTTTAACGTTAAGTAACGAATCCGCAAACTGATTCTAAAGTCTGGACACGCAAACATTAGCAGTTGAAATAACCCAATAATTTTCTAAGTCTTGAGAAGTTTCGCGACCCGCACTTGTTTAACGCTATTTTTAACGACTTAAACGACGTTTTTAGCCAAAACTTATTTAACGGAAGTTGTAGATTTCCCAGCAGAGATTTCAAATGTACTTTTACTTTTTAATGTCGTCAATTAACGAACCCATAAACTAATCATAAAACTCTAAGACGACTCATGTTAAAAACTTGGTAAAATATAAGTTTAACTCAAAAAGTAAACGTCAACGTTTTCATCGAATTAATTAACGCACTTAGAGACCAAACCAAGGACCGACCTAAACTAATATTTTAAAGTATAGACGACCTAGTTTCTTAAATGTCCAAATTCATAAATTATATACTTACGGTTTGACCACGTTGACCCGATAAAGTTGACTATTTTAAAATGAGAAAAATCGTTTTTCCAATATCATTAATTCAAGTATATTCAAGCACACACTAGGGACAAGAATTTGCAAGTATTTATATTATTATCTTTCCGTTTAGTGAATATGTATTATTTATTCATAGGTTGCGGATAAAGTCTTTTGCATCGTTTTTCGTGCCACTGCCTTGCTTCTACATTATCAATACTTACTGTGAGTTCATAGCCCCACTTTTACTCGTTTTGGATAAATGTTTTATATCTTTTGGGGTGAGAAACATGCTTTGTTTTACAAATTGGACGTAAGTGTACATTTTATCATGATTACGTGTTTGCCTAAGTAGCGATAACCCTTTGAGCCCATTATCATGAACTGTCAATTACTTTGTGTGAGCGCGAATGTTATAAATAGATCTATTGGGGTTGACATCCCCATCCGGGTGAGTAGCTCTCACTGGTGTCACGGAGTGAACCAACGGATGTATACCATGTCGGATTCGGATGTTGCGGGTTAGAACATCATCACGGGCAATGTGGCAATATTTATATTGCATTCATACATGTCGAGCTTCGGTGTCATGAGCTTAGGGAAACGTAATCACATTTGTGATATTTGCATATGTTGCATTATCATACACTTGAAAATCTTACGGTCCTACATTTCATTTACATAAACCTATGAATTCACCAACTTTATGTTGACGTTTTAAGCATGTTTTTCTCAGGTCAATGATGCACGAGGTGCACAAGATACATTGGGATAGTCTTTTGGGTGTCATGCATAAAGATTTGGAGTCATTATATTTCGGGACGATTGTTATGATCTAGAATCTTTATTTCAAATGTTGAACTATTTAAGCCTTCGTGCTTTGTATCAAACAATTTCAATAAATCCAATGTATCATATTTTAAACGACTCTTTTTGAGGTCGTTCTCATATCTTGTGCTATTGATCTGTAATGTAACGCTCCCGGATGAGCATGTGTTCCCAGCGGAGGAGCAGCCATTACCTCCTGTTGATTCACCTACTGCCATGTCTCCAGGGTATGTGGCTGACTCTGATCCAGAGGAGGATCCGGAGGAGGATTCCGAGGAGGAGCATGCTGATTATCCTGCGGATGGAGGGGATGATGATGATGATGATGATGATGATGATGATGATGATGATGATGATGACACTGACGATGAGGATGAGGAGCCCTTCGAGGAGGAGGAGGAGGAGGAGCACCTAGCTCCGGCCGACCCTTCTGATGTACCTGTTCCTTCAGCAGAGGATACAGAGGCACTTGAGGCTGATGAGCCCGTACCTACACCACCATCACCCCCAGCATATCGTACCACTGCTAGGATATCTATCCGACCAGAGGCACCTATACTATTGCCACCTGAGGAGGAGGTCGAGAGACTTCTTGCCTTACCTACACCACCACCCTCACCACTCATCTCATTATCACCACCCTCTGCAGAGGAACGCCTTGCTAGGTGTTTAGCTGCACCCGCACTTCCATCATCACCACTTCCTAGATTACCTCACCTATATGGTAGCCCTAACCATGTGCGTGCACCCCTAGGC
Organism: Tanacetum coccineum; assembly: GCA_026074375.1. Lineage (NCBI taxonomy): Eukaryota > Viridiplantae > Streptophyta > Magnoliopsida > Asterales > Asteraceae > Tanacetum > Tanacetum coccineum. The sequence continues at coordinate 7,575 of BQNB010140562.1, read as the reverse complement.
TTCAGAGTTGCCATGGGTAGATTGAGAGCTTCATCACCATTACCACCACCCGTACCCGCAGCATTACCACCACCACCTCTACCATCACCTCCACTACCACCTCTACCATCATTACCACTACCACCACTACTAGACTCGTTGTTCATACCACCAGTCGACCGCAAGGAGGATATTCCCGAGGCCGAACTACCACCTTGTAAGAGGATATGTCTTACTACTCCCGCATCGAGATATAAGGTGGGGGAGAGTTCGACTGCTGTCCCTAGGCCTACTAGAGGTCGTAGGTTAGATTATGGGTTTGTCGACACTCTAGATGCCGAAGCCAGACGACAGAGAGCCGAGGCAGTCGGCTATAGGATCAGAGATACTAGGGTAGACCCGAGAGAGACTACCAAGGCGGTTGCACCAGTGACCCTCGAGGGAGTCAACACTAAGGTGACTGAGCTTACTGCAGTTCAGGAAAAAATAAAACCACATAAAATAAAAATAAAATAAAAATAGTAATGCCTCGCAACTACGCGAAAAAAATTAACGACCCGCAGCAACGCGCGGGTAATCATGCTTGTTACTATATATATCATTCTTGATCAAATACGACGCCGTTTTGAATGTGGCACAACCATTCTTTTCACCAGGCTAAATATTATGGCCCAAGTTCATGACCCGTTCTTCTTTTCTGAAGCCTAGGTCGCTTATTGTTCTAGATTCTACAGCACCAACACCTTCTGGACATTTCTTCCCCAATCTCACAGATGAAAAAAACAGGTATGCTATCGGTATTTCATCGGTTAACATCGGCCAGTGACTAAATATACAAGTATCTATATGCTTAATTCTAGGTTATTGCTATATTGATTTAACTTTTAGGGTTTAAATTAGGCGGCTTTAAAGCTGAATCTAATCAAGTGCTATTTGAGTGTAGGTGAAGAGAACGACATCCTCAAGGTTTGAATAAGAATTTTTTTGGAAAAAGGTCATGGGTGAGATGCAGTTGAATCTGGTGATGAAGTTAAAGGTATAATGACTGTTATAATTTTTTATGGTATCTATTTGCATAGTTTTTTTGTCTGAGGCGAGACTAGCAAAAAGTATGTTTGCGTTGAATGAAGGGATGCAGTGGTTCGTGATTTGGCAGCAAAGGGGACGCGCCACATGGACTTCTTGGAACATATTATGGTGCTTTATAGCCTTCTTTGCTAATAGTATCAATTACATATATTCCGGTCACCGGCTAATAGGTTTTAAAATTTTAGGGGATTTATTGATTTCGTTTGTTGGTGGATTGCCTATATTCCGGTCATCGGCTAATATTTGAGGAAAAAATGAAGGTAAATATGTAAATTTGTTTGTTTTTAGTCATTTGATGACTGACGTTGCTTATTATTTTGCGAACGCCTCCATCCACAAGATCCCTTTTTTAGTTCATGATGTGTTTTTTTACCGAATAATGATGTAGTGAATCACCCCTTTTAATATTTCCAAGTAATCCTTTGAAAGCATGGATCAAAAACATAATGCAAGTAGACACGGATGCGGGAAAAATTGCATTTCCGGTGCCGGTTTTAATTTGTAAATGTGTTTAATTTGTAAATGTTTAAAGGGATGTTTGTTTTACCTTATCTGATGGGCTCATGAATTTATGGAAATTTCAAAAAGCTGATAACCTTCTTTTAATGGGTTGTGAGCTTAGCAATATTTTTTTTCTTACTTCTTACGGGTTATAGAATGATTACAAACTTCTTTAGGATGAATGTCTGGGAGTGCATAATTTTAATACCAGAAGGTACCGAATGTCTCAGTCCCATTTACGATATACTGATTCGCATTTTTCTACTAATTTTCATTTAGTATTATTCAATTCTATATGTTCTTGTAGATCCTGCGTGGGGTGTCGAGCTATGAAGTAGAGGAGGTTTGCTTGCTGGCTGTTTCAGTAAGTACTTATCTACTTGCAAAAATACTCTTATTCTCAAGCATAATAAGCACTTAAAATATACATTCACAAATGAGCTAGAGCTAGAAGATGAATTATTTTGCCAGAAAATAGATGGAATAGAGTACAAGACAGGTGTCCTTTTTTAAGAAGAAAAACTTAAGATCATCTGATCATTGTGATCATATAAAATGTACTAAAGTAACAGCTTTTGTTAAACATTTCAGAATACTGATGCCTTTTATATTTTAAAAAAGAAGATATATTTTCACATACTTGAAAGAAGAACAATGTTTCAAAAGAAACAAACACACGCCATAATCGTCTCTCTTTCGTAAACAAAGACCAAATTTACTCTAACAGACATTAGTACTTAAGTTCTGTCATTTAAACCTGACTACGTATATGGTCGGAAGGCATCATTTGACCGAACGGTGTACGTGCTTGCTTTTACCCAGTTAATCAGCTTAAAATAAGTGCTTATTTCTTTTTGTTGCACACTGTTAGTTTAAGCTGATATGTTAATAAATCTGATGGCTATATTCGGTTGTCGTTATACTGTGATGATAGTGATTGGATCTAAATAGTGGAAATGATTATATAGAGAATGTAAAGCTAGTTGCATATGGGGGTGTTTGGGATTGCTTATTTTTTTGCTTATTGACTGGAAAACAAGTGATATATTGACATGTTATTAGAAACCTATTTGATAAATTTAGTGTGTAGAAAAGATAATAATGGTACAGGTCTTGAAATGTGTTTTCAAATGGTTATATAAGTTTTTTTTAGCTATTACTTTTTGCAAAGATCATGTCTTCTTTTGTGCTATATTGAAACATGTACTTCGCTCAAAAGGGCCTACTGTGGCAACTAATATAATAATTCACACTAAGCTCTTCACACTTATTGACCTTATAATCAAGCCATGAAATACGTCAATAAACTTGTGAACCCACTGCATGTAATATACGAGGTTGCTACACTATATTACTTTAATGAAAAGAAGAATCTTCCAACAATTCATCTAAAGTCACGGTGTCGATGAGGGTTACAGATATCTCCATAATAACATTTTTTGAACTCGAAACATGATATTGACATTCAGGTAAGTATATTCAGTTTTTCACGATATTGAACAACATCGGATCACAATTTGTTTCAAAGTTCTGATGCTTGGCATGGCAACCAGCGCACTACTAAAGATGTTCGTTCTTATTATCTTATATACCCAATGTACCTGTTCATGAGGTCGGTGCCAAAAAAATGTTGATGGTGCACGGCGTCCAGTTGAACAAACGACTTATTCGTTTAAAACCACTGGAAATCAGACTTTAGCTGACCCGTCTTTTGCTGCTATTGCTCGAATGACATCGACAGATGCCGATTCAGGCAGTGTAGAAACAAAAGACGCAGGTATCCAATTACACAACGTAAGTATACGAACCATTTATTACAAAGGGTTTTATCAAAGAGCTAGAAACGGAAAAAGATATAACTTGGGTTTTATCAAAGAGCTGCTACAGCTGGAATTGGATGAAGTTCAAGGGCTGGAAAAATATTTTGTTCAAGCGCTGGAATTGGATGAAGGCACAAGATCAGTGGGTGGAGAATGTGTTGAAGAGGACAAAAGGCCTGATAGCTCATGGCGTGGATTAGTTCTTGATTCAAGACCAAAGGACAAAGATGACAGGACCGTAGTTATTTCAGTTTAGCAGTCCATAATTTAGCCTTCCAGGTTTGATTTTTTTATATGTTACCGTACCTAAACCATGATCTTGTGCCTTCTTTTTATAGTGGTTAGGTGGTTGTTACGATAGGTTCAAAAGGGATGTTACAAGTTTTTAAATAGGTTGTATTAATATTAGGCTGTTACAAGTTTTTAAATGGCTATATCAACTATAAGACTGTTACATAATTTAAGGCTCTTAAAAATTTTTTGTTGTAACTTTTAAGTTTTAAATGGGCTGTTATTGACCTCGTTTTGAAATTAACTGCATTGAACAATATTGCATTTTGAGACTAATGGCTTGTTAATTTCCTTTTAAAGAAATATGTGTTTTCAAAATTTCATGCATTTAATTTTCAACATTTCCTAAAATAGCAGTTTTTCAACTTTCAAGAGAATCCTAAATTATCTTTATAAGTAGTCTAGATATAGATAAAAAGGCACCCAACTTAATTTTTTGGCCAATTTAGGTATTTTCGTTAAATATTTAACGATCATCCGTTAAGTCTTACATTTCATGTCCACCGCCCGCTACCACCACTACCAATCATCATCGCCATTTCAAAATCCAAAGGTATCACATTTTGAAAACCCTCAATCGTTTTTCTCTCTTATTTTCTAACAGGTACGTTCAAGTTTCTATATTCTTACTTTTGTTATATGGTCACTATTTTTTGTTTCATTTCTGATATGGTGTATTTTATTTTTTTCTTGTCGAAGGTCATTTACATGTTTATTTAGTATGATTATCATTCTTTTTGCGTATTTGGTTTTCATTGTTTCACTTGTCTTAATTTTAATTATCCTTTTGGTTTATTCTTTTGTTTGTTTTTTTAAACCAGGTGAGAACAAAAGTAAATGACCATCTCTAGAAAAAGCGGTAATATTTAAACATGGGCGATCTAATTTATTGATATTTCTTACTCCTTATGTTTACAAACGTAAATGAATGAACCAGGCATATTATGCTAAATTCTCTTTAGTAGATACAAAAACATAAAAAATTAACTTGCAAATGATTTGTTGAACGTTTCGTTTATTTACAGAGTTCCATATGCTGTTAAATGGTTGCTAATTTTTCAAAACATGATAACAATATGAGATTTAGACATTTTTTGTTTATTTCCAGTCACTTAGGAACATAACAGAAGCACAACCACGATGATCACTTATAATACTGATTTTTGAAATGGCAACGATGATTGGTGGTGGTGATATCGGTTGGTGGACTTGAAATGTAAGACTTAACGGATGATCGTTAAATATTTAACGAAAATACCCAAATTGACAAAAAAAATAAGTTGGGTGCCCTTTTATGCAAGAAAAAAAGAATGATACATTGATTGGAAATTACCCTTAAGTTGGGTACCTTTTTGTGCCATTTGTCCTTCTGCATACCTATTGATGATAAATCAATTATAATAAAAGGAACAACCCGAATAATTCTGTAAAACTAATATGATTTCATAATCACGTTCAATTTCTCAATGTTAAATTAAACATATAGGTTTGGTACAAATTTGTAAAACTCTTTATTCACTAATCGCTATTATAACTGTCATGCCCCAAGGATATGGGCCTAACTTCGATGCTTTCTATAATAAGCCCATCAAATTTAACGTAACTGGGCTTGCATAAGGAAAGATGCATATGAATAGTTTCGGTAGAACGTGGGGTTTGAAACTCCGATACTTTTACTTCCATCCAACCATCCTTCCTCTGTCGTGGAACGGCATTTAGTTTGTGTCTATTCAAAGAGTTGGTTATGAGTGTTTTGATCAAGCTTTTCTCCAAGAAATGGGGTTTCTGGAGGGCTTACTAAATAAATATACCGATCTTCAAGATTGCGATCCTCATAATTAGTAATTCGCAGAGGATCCTTAAATTTGGATTGGTCTTGAGGTAATTTATAGATAAGATAACATGCATATGCTGTTTCAGGTGAAAGTACATCAGATTTGATTTTCTTCTTGATAAAAAATACGTTGATGGTTATTACAGCCACTTCTCCAAATCTGCAGTAGACATCATCTTCATATTAGAACTGAGTGAAATTAGTCAATGCAAAGTCCTAAGTTGCTTCGACTTATGGATCAGGGCTCTATTTTCAAGTTTACTTTCAATGGGAGGCAGTGGCGGACCCTGGAAAGTTGAGGACGGGGGGCAAAAAAATTTATCAGACCATTTTCGACCCAAATCCCAAATACTAAGTAGTTGAAGAGCTGTGCCTAGCCCATTCAGTATAACTACCATCTTGCACACTTGCCACGTGGCAGTTTATGTTAAATCAATTCTTTTAAAAGTTTCTTATTTTTACTAAATTTTAAGTTCTTTTTGTAGTTCATGCTTGATAATGAGTCTCTTTAAAATAAGAATGAAGATACTCCAACCGATTGAAACATATAAAAAGAACACTCTAATATTAGTTCAAAACTTAAAAAGTATATTATTTTAGTCATAGATAAAAACGTTATTTAAACATTTGATGTTTATGGAATTTAGAAGAAAAAAAAAGCGAGTCGACCCAATCTGCCAACACAAACAGAACCAACTTTTCCAAAAACAAAATATTCCCAACCTAACTCAACCTGATACATTGTTTGTTGGATCGAAAAATCTAATTTGAATCAAAATATATAGCAAAATGTAAAGTTTTATAAATCTAAATCTGTCATCATCATTAAATGTTTACAATCGTTGCTTATTTATATTACATGAAAGGGTGCGAGTGAAAAAATGCGTCCCTTGGTAAAATAACTGAAAAATAGTTATGTAACTGTCTTTGTAACCGTCACTTTGTAACTGCCATTATTGGCGGGTTTGTGATTACCCGGTTGGATGGGTTTCGGCCTAATATTCTCCCCCTTAATCACAAACGCTGTGACGTAGGTCTTTTAATCCGATGAGTTGTCTCATGGTTAAGAATTTGATCTTCGGGAGTGCTTTTGTAAGTATGTCCGCTTTCTGGTATTCTCCATTTATGAATTCGACTTGTATGTCTTCTTTTTCAACGCATTCTCTAATGAAGTGGTACTTCGTGTCAATGTGTTTGCTCCTTCCATGAAATACGGGGTTCTTCATTAGTGCTATAGCTGACTTGTTGTCAACTTGTATTGTAACCTTTTCTTCTTGAGAATGTGTAAGTTTGCTTAGTAGTCTCTTTAACCATAATGCTTGTGTTGCTGCTGCAGTTGCTGCGATGAATTCTGATTCACATGATGATAGTGCTACAGTGGCTTGTTTTTGTGTGCTCCAGCTGATTGGTGATTCACCATAGTAGAATATTATGCCGGTAGTTCCTTTTCCTTCTTGAGTGTTGACTCCGTAGCTACTGTCGCTGAATCCATGTATCTTGTTTCCTCCGTTATGCTTGTAGGTGATTCCATAATCCTTCGTTCCTTTTACATAGCGTAGTACTTGTCTTATAGCCTTCATATGTTGCTCTCGTGGTTCTTGCATAAAACGACTAAGTAATCCTACAGAATAACTTAAGTCGGGTCTTGTGTGAAGCAGGTATCTTAAGCATCCAATTAAGCTTCGATACTCGGTTGAGTTGACCATTGTTCCTTCAGTGACCTTTGTTAGTCTTGTTCCTGGATCCATTGGTATCAATGTCTCGTTGCAGTCTATCATTTCAGCTTCCTTTAGGATTTTGATCGCATAGGCGGATTGCCTTATAGATATGTCACCTTCAGTTTGTGTGACTTATATTCCAAGATAGTAGGCTAATAATCCTAGATCACTCATTTCGAATTTATCTTCCATTTGAGCTTTAAACTTGTCGATTTCCTTCTTTGGTGTGTCGGTGATGATTAGATCATCTACACAGACTCCTATTAGTAGTGTTGAGTCTTTTGATGTCTTAGTGTAGATAGCTTGCTCTAGTGCACATTTCTTGAAATCTAATGACTTCAAA
>BQNB010140561.1:0-17399 GCA_026074375.1 Tanacetum coccineum | reverse complement strand
CATATAAGATTTCTTCGTATTCGGATTCGTCTTTGACTTGTTGACTTTGGCTAGTTGACTTTGACTTTGACTTTGACTTTTTCACGCTCTTTCCATTTCGTGCTCGGTTTTGTCCATTTTTGCTTGATTTTGTCCTTTTGTGAATATCCGTTACCTACACAATCATAAATCACAAAACACACAAATACAATGTATATTTGGTATATTTTGGTCATTTTAGGCACGTTTTTTTAGGCAAAAGGTATGTGTAATTAAGCACATACCAGTCTCGACGACTAAATGCTTAGAACTTCTACACATGGATCTCTTCGGTCCATCCACCGTACAAAATTACGGAGGAAACCTCTACACCATAGTAATAGTAGATGACTAGTCTAGGTATACCTGGACAAGATTTCTTAAAACCAAAACCAACGCTTTCAAGTAATTTGAAATCTTTAGTAAGAAAAAACAAAATCAACTAGGATTTCCAATAGTTTCAATTAGGACGGACCATAGTATGGAATTTGATAATGAGGTGCAATTTGGAGAGTTTTGTAATACCAATGGAATTACTCATAACTTCTTGGCTCCTAGCACTCCACAATCAAATGTTGTTGTAAAAGGAAAAATAGGACTCTACAAGTTTTTATTCCTCTCTCCTCCGGGAGTGAGGATATCATTTTTTACCCCGGCATCTCCGCTTATAGTTTTTATTCCTTAGAGTTGGTGGCAGATAAATGTCCAATGGAAGTTTGCTCTTCCATGTGTTTCGTCCCTAATATCACGATGATATGGGGATAGTCAAGCTAGAGACTCGCACAAAAACAAGCGCTTCATGGGTGGCAACCCATGCTTATCCTTTTAGTTTTATTTCTAATAAGTGTAACGTTAGGAAGGCTCGCCTCTTCCTTTCTCGTGTTTCGTGTTTTGTGTTTTATGTCCAAGATTGCCCCGGATTATGAAGACTCTCGTGCTCGTGGTTTTGTCCATCGTCCACTTGATCTTCTATCATTAGCATGCTTTTATATAGGAATCTGATATCCTAGATCTTATTGGTTAATGTTTATCTATTAGCATAATTAATAAACGACTTTAGATTTGGGTAGAGACCCCTTAATAATTGGATTATGCCTTGAAATTAGTATGGGGGTGACAGTCTCACATTGATGACAATGTGTAGTTCTAGTATGGGGGATCTTTTAATTTGATCTTACTTGCATTTGCCTTGTCTTCACGTAACCCCGTTTAAATAGCAAAAATAAGTAATTTTATGCCAAAATTAAAAATTTTCAAAACTAGAATAAGTGTTTAGACACGTAGTTTTGTTTTTTTTAAGAAATATATTTTGACTTGATCGAGCATGTTGCGCTCTAGCTTGCCCCTTAACTTATATAAATTTAATCTTTTGCTAGTCTTTTATACAAGAAGCTTTAAATGCGAATTCTAGCTTAAAAAAGCCAAGAGTTTGCAAGTTTCCATGATAGACATTAAATATGCAAAGCTTGTTTTATTAGGTTAAGCATTCGCGGATCTTTTTATTAAAGATTTTAAATTTGCAAAGAACAAGAAATGATAGAGTTTTATATAAGTTAGATGCTAAGCATAGAGTAGTTGGATCTCTTTAGAGCTCATGGAGGTTAATTGTGGCTTTTTTCTCCCATCAGCTTAATAAACTTTATGTAATTGTTGAATAAATAGAGTTACTTTAGGTTTTTACGATTCTTAGTTTAAATCACTTCTTAGAGATTCCTTCTGGTGAAAGTAAGGTACACATCGAGGTTTTGTCAGTGTTGTGGGGAAATAGGCTATCGATTCCTGACGGCTCGCTACCGTTGTCTAGGTAGTTAAAAGACCACATGACTTAAAATTTGGCTATAATAATAATAGTTATGTAATAAACCAAAGACGAAATAAGACCACTACCTCTTTCCGGCTCACAACCGAAGTGGTAGTCGTTTAAAGGGTGGAAGTAATAATAATAATAATAATAATAATAACTGTGGGCTGATAAAAGTTTACTGTCTCTGGTCGGTTCGCTGCCGATGTGGCAGTCTTTAAAAAAAGGCCTATAGAAAGAATAATAAATCCGAGACTGATAAAAGTTTGTTGCATCTTGCCGGCTCACAACTGATGTTGCAGCCTTCTAAAAAGTCGAGGAATTCACCGAGGTCGAAATAGGACTCCTGGACCATGGTTGGCTCACATACCGATGTGGCAGTTGTTTAAAGGACCGGGGGGATTAATAATGTTGCTATAATAAGAATAATAATATAGCCAAATTTCAATTCCGGAGTTATCTAAATAAAGCCTCCGTCTCTGGACTCGTAGTTGAGTTGTTTCGGATGAAATAAAAAGGATAGCCCCTAAATCGTGCGAAATTAGAACCTTAATGTGGACCTTATTCTCACTATATCGTCTCTTTAGGAAATGATTTAAAACTAATTGTGGTCTAAACCGGGTTTACTTTATGTGAAAAAGACATTAATTTATTTGTCACAAATAATAATAATAAAATCTTAGAGGATTTAGGAAATAAGGGAGCGGAAAGTAGCTATGCATACACAATTAGCATTTATGAGTAGTGTTAGCATCTTAACTTGTATTTAACAATGATTTTATTTTTAAGCTTGGTTTGGGGCGGGTGAAAAATCAAGGACGATGAATTTATCCTTTTAAATGTTTCTTGTTCCGTAAAAGTTATGATATGAATGAATAATAATAAATGAAAAAAATAGTAAACAGGGGGCTTTCAAAACTAGTGATTTCTTAATCCCTGTAGATGAACACTTAGCTACTTTTCGAGGTAATTAGTCTAAGTGGGTGGAAATTGTTGGTTTTCCAAATTTGTATTTATGACATTGCGTGAGAACACAGCAATAGCGTAGTATGGGGGATTTTGATATGTGCTTAAACACATATCATTTATTTCTTATTATTAAGCTAAAAAGACCAATAATGAACAATAAATACATAAAAATGCATTGTATATGTGTGTTTTGTGATTTATGTCTTACAGGTAACGGATATATCAAATATGGACAAAAACGAGCTAAAATGACAAAATCCGAGCACGAGATTGGAAGAGTGCAAGAAATCAAAGCCGAAGGCGTAAATATCCTTAATGGACCAACCCGTACCCATTTTATTGGGCCGGTTCAGCCCATTAAGATGTATACCTATAAACCTTAAGCCTATTATAAACCATTAAATCATCTTAAAACCAAAGCCCAATCATCTTAAAACCAAAGCCCAACTCATAATAACCAAAGCCCAATCATCTTAAAACCGGATCCAAGTCAACAGATATAACACAAAGGGGCCAACAATTACTGTTTATCTCTTTCATTCTTTTCCCTTCTCGTTTTTCACTTTAACACACAGGGTAAATTTCTCACCCACACACATGAATCCTTCTAGAAACCTTACACAGCCTGACACCCTCTGACACTCACTATGACACGCTGTATAACAACCTGAAATTTTCATCAAAACAAAATCAACCTATTTTATTATGATCACATTTGTACGGAGAAATTTTTCGCTTTATTACATTCTATTATATAACATTGTTTGCATAGCAAACTAAACAAGTTCACACAACCTACTTATGCCATCTATATCTATAAACATCCTAATATGTCAAGTCTATATCTTAACGTACCATTTACAACGTTATATCAAAACAGGCTTTAAACATTAAACGTTTACCTCTAAACCCTAACTATATGTAATGTATACATATAAAACCAATGTACAAGTATTCAAAGCATGTGTACAAGTAATATAACATCTCATTTGAAATATAAATTCCCTCCAAAATAAAGTACAAGCCTTTTAAGACACAATGTACAAGTCATTAAGCATAACATTCAAAATAGCCGTTTTACCATCGTTTTCATTCTAGTTTCTTTACCACCACTTTTGTACAAGCTACTACACTCAATATACAACATGTAAACCCTAATTACTCTACTCCTAAGCTCTCATACATATTTTAAAAACCTTAAAACCTAAAACGAAACCCTAAACCCTAATTTGACTTTAAACCTAAAATTAAGCCCTAAAACTTAAAACCAAGCCCTAACCACTAATCCTAAACACTAAAACTTACCATTAGACTAGGACTCCTTTCTTGTTATAGTTTGAAAATAGTTATTAATATAGGTTTTTAGGAATGGCTTAGTTTTAGTATTAAGCTTAATCAGCGTAGCTTATTTTAGTTTGGTGCTTGTGGCTTATTGTTTCGTTTTAACTTTGCTTGTTTTGTTTTGACAAAAATGGTTACACGCGAGGCGAGGAGCTTACAGGTTACATAAGCTAGCTTATTGTCTAAGTTTAAATTTTAGTTAGAATTTAATAGCTTATTAGAGAATAAAGTTTAAACACTTTTTAATCTATGAAGTGAATAAAGTCTAATTAAGAAATGTACTTAGCATTAAGTCTAGTTTATATAATCGGGTGTTTTCGTTCGTATCGGTTCATCATTCAGGTTCTATTTTATTTTCTCATTTCCATTTTAGTAGTGTAGTTTGTTTTATTTAGCTTAAAATGACTTTTATTGCTTATCCGTTTACTATGATTAGCGAGTAGTTTTAGTATGCTTGTTAAGTGACCGTGGATAGTGAGTTAAGCGTTGAATAAAAAGAGATTTGTTGATTAATAATTTTCGGATTATTTAGATTTCTTATTTGAATATTTCAAAGGGCAAAAGCCAGAGAAATAATCAAACATCAAATCTAGTAATTAACACCAATATAAGATATCGTTTTCAAAATAGACCAACGTCGTGAGAAAATAATATTTTATGGGTGTTAATTCGTCATCATTTAAAGAAATTTATATCAAAATAAAGGTTTGTTTTCAATATAAATCAACGTTGTGAGAAAACAGTTTTAAACGGGTACCAATTCTATAATATCACTTTAATTTCACACTTTAACCGAACTTTTCACCTTCACTTGACAAGCAAATTTGTCTTATATATCTTTTAGCTCATTTCTGTTAGTTTTAATATTTAGTTTATATTAGCTTATTTTTATATCATTAGTATAATTAAAAACCAAAAACACAAAAGATAATCAAGCATCAAATGGCAAACATTAACGTAAGTCTCAATTCAATTCTCGTTGGGATACGACTCCGGGAGATTTAATTATTACTTTTTCTAAAAGTGATTCTTATTTCTAACGAGATACATAATATTATATACATACGGCTAATACGTATTCGTACAAAATCATGCGGCTATCCTTCCTAGTTGTCTGTCACTATACCAATTCACTTTTCAATAGCAAGGCTTACCACCCAAGCTTCCGCAATAATTCTACTCTAAAATTCCAACTGCTTCTTTACTAGCCTTTCTTAAGTAGATTATAAACCGTTAGAAAATTAGAAACAAAAACAGTTATTTGGGTCGACACCCGTACTTACCCAATCATAAACTATACACGATAGGGTACACTGCTCTTTAGTGCGTAGGAACAGTCGAGGTAGTTAGGGTTTTATAAATGTAAAACCTGACGTTGTTTCTGTTAAAAGGAAATTACGCATCAAGTTTTTGGCGTCGCTGTCGGGGAACGATTTTTGTTGTTTTTGATTGTTTGATTGATATACGTGTGTTTGTTTGTGTGTTTGTGAGGTCTTGTCCTTCTGTTCGTCTCCTATTTCTGTATGATTGCATGATGATTGAATGTTTGTACGGGCGTAACTCTTTTGATTACGGCGTAACTTGTTCTATTACGACGTAACCAATTCATCAGGTTACGGTATAACGTGTGAAATTAAAAAAAACATTTCGTTCAGACTTGGTTATGGCGTAACTTGGTAGTGCTTGTTGCGACATATCTCTGAACTAGGTCTGAGACAACAAAAATAGTTTGTGCATTGCTTGAAACTTTAAAAAAATACTTTCTAATGCCACCTCTATTTTAATATTGAGCCTGCCAACCTTAATGTTTTTATTCATGTGGTATTCCCGAGTTATATATTTGCCAATATTGTATGCTCCTCTTTTATTGCTCGGTTTTATTACACATTTAATGCACATGTTTGTTAGTGTGTAGGTTGAGCAATTATTAACAGGTTGAGGAGATCTTGGTGTATGAACCAGGATGACATGAAGGATGGACATGTTTGGAGATGTCCAAGTTAGCCTGTGATGGAGGCTTGAGTCTAACTTAAAGACTCGGTTCAAAAGAAAAGTGCTTTTTGGAAGACATCCTGACCTATCCCTTTAGTTTAGTATATTTCCTTTCTGCATTTAAGTGGTTTTGTATTTTTCTTACTTGGTTTTGCAGGTTCGAGGTCTCCTCGACTCGTTTTATTTGTTAAGTAGTTGCTAAAATACAACAAGTTACGGCGTAACTATAATGGTTACGTCGTAATTAATATTGCTACGGCGTAATGTTTCAGATGATTACGCCGTAACAGGATCTAATAATTTTTCAAATTTTCCAAACCATATATTACAGCGTAACTCATTCAATGGTTACGCCGTAATCCCTTCCTGCAAATCTGTTAGATATTAGAAAATCCATGTAAAAGACTCGGTCACCCCGTGTAATGTCTAGCATAGGTTAGCTCGTAGCCTTAACATTAATCGTTTAATTACCGTATGATGTATGGTGTTGGGCCGAGTATTTACCCACATGTTAGCCCACTTAGGGGCATCAAACTCTTGTATTTATACCCCCTTTCCAGCCATGGGAAGGGGTTGGTTGATCATTTTATAATACACACACATAAAGTGTAGTTTCTCTCACTAGAACTCACTTTCTCTCTCTAAGTTTAATTAGCCAACCCCTAGATCATTCATTGTGTTATGATATCCAATATCCTACAATTGGTATCAGAGCTCATGGGATGATTAGCTAGATTGTGTGTGCGTTTTCTTGGTTAGTTTAGATCAAAAGTTTGGTTTTTGAAGGTTTATGGTCTTATTCTTGACACTCTTTGATTCTCACGTTTGTGATGTTAAAGTTAGTGTTTTTATAGTTGTTATAGCCTTCTAGGATCAAGTTGTGCAAAAGAAACCAAGCAAAAAGTTCAAAATATGTTATAGGTGTGTTTTAGGTGAAAAAGTTCGTATTTTCTTGCTGCGTTTTGTCTCACTGCATATTCTTGGTTGCGTTTGCCTCTTGCGTTTTGTCAGAAAAGGACACTGCGTTTTGTCATTTTGTAAAGGACAACCTAACTTGCGTTTTGTTTTATTCGGAGTTGTGTTTTGCTCCTGCTTTGCTTCTTGCGTTTTGGTTTATCAAAGGTTGTGTTTTGGTTCTGCGTTTTGACTAATTGAAGACCTTTCTTGCGTTTTGCCTAGGAGAGACTCTGCCTATTTCAAAACTTAATTATGTTTTGTCTCAAGATTGGATTGCGTTTTGTCTCAAGATTTGTATTGCATTTGTCCTCATGATGGATTGCATTATGTCCTTTTAAAAAAATTTAAGACTTGCTTGGGTGGCGTTTTGTCTACTTTTGAAGACCTTCACTGCGTTTTAGTAGAAAGAAAAGTCTCTGGCAAAAAATTGTTCAATCATTACGTTAACTAAGGTCAACCAAATCAAATCACAATTAACGACCATATCACCTAATCGCAACAAACAATCTCACTTTACATACAATCACTAATCATTGTTCGATCAACTTAATCATTTCATAATCAATTAAGATGGCTAATCTTTCAGAAGACATCCAATGTGCCGGTTCTGATACCCGACCACCTATACTTGATAGAACTGACTTTGCATCATGGCAACAACGTATTCGATTGTATTGTCGGGGTAAAGAGAATGGTGTGAACATTCTAAAGTCAATTGATGAAGGACCATTTCACATGGGGACTTTTCGGGAAACACTTGCTGAAGACAAGGAAAGGTACAATGCTGACATTCGGGCAACAAACATCCTACTTCAAGGGTTACCAAAGGACATCTACACTCTTATCAATCATTACACCGATGCAAAGGACATATGAGACAATGTAAAGATGCTCCTGGAAGGTTCAGAATTAACCAAAGAAGACCGGGAATCACAACTGTATGATGACTTTGAACACTTTCGACAGAACAAAGGAGAAACCATTCACGAATACTATGTCCGGTTTGCTAAACTCATCAATGACATGCGTAACATCAAGATGACCATGTCCAGAATGCAGCTGAACTCAAAGTTTGTGAACAACATGTTGCCTAAATGGGGTAGATTTGTGACAGCAGTGAAACTAACCAGGGGATTGAAGGACTCCAACTATGACCAGTTGTATGCTTATCTGAAGCAACACGAGGCACATGCCAATGAGAACAAAATGATGTTGGATCGATTCGCTCAAAACATTGCGGATCCTCTTGCCTTGATGTCCAATGTCTCACATTAGCAGTACTATTCACAATCATCTACAACTCCACCATCTATATATGTTCCACCACACTTTGCTGACAACACTCAACTTGATTTGGGACTCTCTCCAACGGACAACTTAATTGAGAATTTAACCAACACACTTGCCTTACTCACCCAATCCTACAAAACATACCTACCTCAAATAAACAATCAACTCAGAACTTCATCGAATACAAGGAACCAAGCTACAGTTCAAGACTGCAGGGTTATGGTTCAGAATGTTCAGGGTCGATAGAATAGAGGTCAGAGGAACAATGCACGGGGTGGAGGTGCAGCTAGTTATGGGGGAGCACAAAACAGAGTTGGGAATGCTAATCCAGGTCAAGCAAGGCAGATTAAGTGCTACAACTGCAACGGTATATGCCACATAGCAAGGAACTGCACTCAAACCAAGCGTCCACAGAACTCCGAATACTTCAAAGACAAGATGTTGCTGATGCAAGCTTAAGAGAATGGGGTGGCATTAGATGAAGAGCAGTTATTGTTTATTGCAGGTGGACAAGACAACGCTATTGATAAAGATGTGGATGAGAAACCTGTTCAAGATTTAGCACTCAATGTGGATAATGTGTTTCAAGCTGATGATTGTGATGCTTTTGATTCTGATGTTGATGAGGCTCCCATGGCACAAACTATGTTCATGGCTAATCTATCATCTGCAGATCCTGTTTATGATGAAGCCGGTTCGTCGTACGATTCTGACATTCTATTTGAGGTACACGACCATGATCACTATCAAGATGCTGTTTGTGAACATCATGAAGAATACGAGATGCATGACGATGTACAACCTAACTACGTTGTTGACTCGCATGCCGATTATACGAGTGATAGTAATATGATTCTGTATGATCAGTATGTAAAGGACAACGCAGTGCCAGTTGTACAAAGCAATGTATCTTCTGTTCCAAATGATGCATACATGATGATATATAATGATATGTATGAACCTCATGCCCAATCTGTCTCTAAAACAACACGGAACACAGTAGTTGATAATTCACTAACTGCTGAACTTGCAACATATAAGGAACAAGTTGAACTGTATGAAAGACGAGCCAGGTTTGAATTAACGGAAAGAGAACAAAAGATTGATGAACAATTAAGAATAGTTATCATTGATCACAATATTAAGGAAGAAATTTTGAAAAAGGAACTTCATTCTGTAAAATTGCAACTTGCTTCTACCATCAACCATAACAAGTCAATGGTAGAAGAAGTTACGTCTTTGAAAAAGGATTTTAAACAGAAAGAAAACAAATACCTTGAAGAATTTTTGGACATGAAAGCTTTAAAAGAAAAGGTCGAGGATAAATTATACAAACAAGACCAGTCTCTTCAAACAGTTCACATGTTGTGTAAACCAAAGCCCTATTATGATGAACTGAATAAGGTAGCTATTGGTTACAAGAACCATTTATGCCTTACCCGTGCAAAGCAAGTTCAGCCTCCTTTATATAATGGTTATGAAATTATCAAAATCAATCATGTCCCGGCCATAGTGCACAATTCAGAGGATACCCTAGAGATAGCTGAAATCACTAGGAAGAAAATGAATGACAAAATGAAAGACCCAGAGTGTGTGCAAAAGAAAGTTAAGATCACACCACCTGATTACTCGAAAGAGAATTATTTAGCGACTTTCACACCACAGAAACAATTGACCCCTGAGCAAATATTTTGGTCTCAAGATCTCATAAAGATGAAAGAAGAAACTCTCAAAAAGCAGACCACCTCCTTAAGACCAATCAAAGCATTGATGGTGTATCCACCAAATATACCTGCAATGCTTGTCCCTAGGGTTCTTCCAACAAAAAGTCAAGTGAAAATTAATATTTTTGCACTTATAAAACTTTTTTCGGAATTTGAGAAAACCTGTAAAAAGAGAATTACACCAACAGGGCTCACTGAAGGGGAAAGGGGTTTTGAACAAACCAAGGAATGTTACCTCACCGAGGTCATTCCATTTTTCAAAACACTTAAAGAACATTTTGAGGGAATTCAAAAGGCTTTAACTAAAGAAATTAAAGAAATGAAAGACATTTATTGACGAGTTGGGAAGCTGAAGTTGGACCAAAATGTTGTAAATAGGAAGCATGATGAGATTGAGCAGAAAAACCTTCTTATTGCACATGATAATTTAATTGTGATTGCTTGTCCAAAGAAGTTGTTTTTATATTGCATCGCATTCTGAGCTTACTGTTTCTAGATTTACCGAAATGATGACGCCCACACCATGTTCCAAACATGTTGTTGGAACTAGAAACAGAGCTTTATAAAATTACGGGAAAGGTTCAAAAAGCATGATCATTATGAATTATAAAACGTTGTTCTTTCCAATCTTGAGGTTAATCACTTAAATTTACAGTTAAAGTATCAAAACCTTAAGAAAGTTTTGGAATACGACCATCTCCATCCGCAGAGATACTTTGATTTTGGACCAGTATTTGTAACTCGCAAAAAAATGAAAGCGTTCATTCAAGGAAAGGACAATGCATCAAAAAATTGAGAACGCACATCACTAGTGAAAGAGTCCGTAGTGAAGCGACCAGTACTCTTGATATCAGGACCTTAGATTTTCAGATCACTCAATTAACTAAAAAAGTCACCGTTCTTCAAGAACAAAATGAGCTTTTTAGGGCAGAGAATGAAAAAGTTAAACAACATTACAAGGAATTGTACGATTCTATTAAGATCACGCGTGCTAAGCATATAGAACAGACAACGACCTTGCTAACTGAAAATGAGAATTTGAAAGCCCAAATACATGAAAATCTGAAATGCAACACTAAAGAGTCTGTAAAACCAAGAGTTCTTGCACCCGGTAGGTATGCTATAGATGTTGAACCAATTCCCTCTCACAATAGGAACAACAGGGAAGTTCATCTACATTATCTCAAACATTTAGGAAAGTGTAAGAAACCCTTCGCTTATAGTAGGAACGGACGGTTGTTGTAAGACCTTAGATAGATCAATTGTCTCTGCTTGCCATTACACTAAACACTCTCAGGAACTCTTAGAATATGCGATTGGCACTTGTCCGAAAGCCTTTAATCAACAAGATAAAAAGCATGCTCCTACCCTTGTAATTAGGAAAAAGCAAGTTACTTTTAATGAACAATGTGACACGTCAAATAGTAACACACACAAACATGTAAAGCAACTGAACACTCAGAAGACGATGTCCTGTGCTCTTCTACAGGTGTAAACTGTCGATGCACAATGCTGCGGATCCACAGCCCTAGGAGCAACTACCAAGAAAAATAGGATCTCGAGCTAAAGGTGTCACAAGAAGAGTAGAAGCACACCCTAGGATAACAAAATAAGTCATAACTTAAGAACAGACTCGTGTTGATTCTCCTAGTAGTAGCTTAAGCGTATGTAATTCAATTCGAATTTCTGACTTCTGTTTGCCTAACATGTAACAAATGTTTAATTTTCTTCAAATCATGGTTGTGTGTGTGGTTGATTATTGCAATTGTTAAGGCATCCCCCTCTATCATATTCATAATGTTGTGCGCAAAGTTAAGCAAGTTTGGAAACCTAAGCAAGTTAGGCAAGTATGGAAACCCACAGGTAAAGTGCTTACCAGTGTTGGTCATCAATGGAGACCCACGGGCAAAATATTCACTTTAGGAGAACAGTGCCCCTTAACTAGGCTCACTAACCCAAGTCTGCATAGCCTAGAGCAAAATCGAGATCAGGTCCATTACTTGTGTAACCCAACAGTGAACCAACCAAAAATTAGGATCTAATAACAACCCGCAATTTTCATCAATGTAATTATCCATTTATAAATTAGTTACCACCTGTAATATCCTTCTATCTATAATAGATGCAACTTTATTATACCACCTTTTTAGAGGGAAATTTTTAATTTATCTCATTATGCAAAAGTACACTACATCTCTAGTAAAACGAGTCACGGCACCCTTTCTACAATGCCATCTATATCGTTGTTCTATATCTATGTATAAACATCCTAAATATGTCAAGTCTATCCCTTAATATTCATTTTCTTTAAAAGTACATTATTCATTTTACGTACTTTTCAAAACGATATCAGTCTAAAACAAGCATTAAACGTTACGTTTCTCAAAACTCCTAATTATATGTAATATATACATACAAATGAAATTATGGTGCCAAGCCACTAAAGCATGTGTACAAATATCAATACATCAACTTTGAATTTCTTCTGTCGCCTACGGAATCATGTTACAACTTTATTAAGCACAATGTAAAGCTAATCATGCTCTTAACACTTAATTAGGTCATTTAAGCTCCTTAAACCATGTTTAAACTTTAGCTTATTTCCTTTTCACATTTGCTTAATTTCAGCTTTTTAGTATAGAATAGATATAGTAGTTCATCTGTTTTCGTGTTTTAGCTTATTGCAAGTGCTTATTCTTGTCTAAAAAAGCTTTTAAAAGTCAGCACATACTGACCTTAGTCAGCATGTGCTGATTCTTTTTGCTACATTCTAATTGAGTTTTCAGCTCATTCCTTTTGCTTATTTGCTTATTTTTAGCTTATTTGAGTAGTCTGAGTATCCTAGTTTAGCTAATGGTGGTTATTAGCTTATTGAAAGTGCTTATTTTGTCTTAGTTTTAGCTTAGAAATCCTTAGTTTATACTTCTTAAGCTGCTGTCTTAGTAATAGTTTTTTATATAGATTTCAGCTTATTTTACTTGCTTAATTTTTGTTCCCTAGTGCTTATTAGGGTTAGGTGATCATTTGTTGTTAGCTTATTGTCCTTTTTCTTTTAGCTTTTTAGTGTGCTTAAGTCCATTTAGTTTTCCTTATAGTCATTTAGCTAAAAAAGTAAGCTGTCACTTTTTCTTTGCTTATATATAGCTTATTTTTAAGTTTTATAAAAAGTTGCTTTTTTAAAGTTTATTATTTTTGCTTATTTTAAAAGTTTTTTTTTTAAAAAAAGAAAAAAAATGTTTGTTAAAAAGGAGAGGCCACATGGGTCGAACCTGTGACCTCTCCCTTTGCACACACACGTCCCCAACAACACACACACTAACCATCAGCACCAGTAGGGCCATCTGGTCACTACTTGTGCAATTTAATTAATATAGTCACTTTTTAGTTTTAGCTTATTAGGTTTAAACGCTTATTTACTGCTTATTCGATTAGCCTCTTTTCTAGCTTATATTTTTCACAGATTCTAGATAGCTTAATGTACTTTCCACAATTTTTTCAGAATTTTTAAAAGTTGTTAACTATTTTTTATGCAATTTTTAGATTAAATCCGTTTTTAATTCATAATAAATAAAAGTCAAAAAAATATAATTCTTTTTTTTTAAAATTTTCTTTTATCATTTAGGATTGTTAAAAATTAAATTTGCTTTTGTAGGGTTAAAATTTTAGAATTTGGTTTTTTAAAGAACGGGATTTGGTCCCGTTCTCGTTTTTCTTCGTTTTTTCACCTTAATTGCTTTCGTTTTAGGGTTTTTTTGTTCTTGCATTTTAGTTATTTAGGATTTATAAAAAGTTAAAAAATCATTTTAGGATTAAATTTTGATAATTTAGGTTTTAAGTCACGTTCTTTTTTTTAGGATTCCCGTAAACGTTTTTAATTTCGTATTTGCTTTCGTTTTTAGTTTATCTTGCCTTTTAATTGCTTTTTCCTGTAGAATTAGAAAACCCATTCAAAGCCTTGTTATATTCAAACATCAAATATCAAACCGACTCTCGACTTTCCATTGCACGCCTCGTTGGGGAAAAACGACCCAGGTGATTACTTGCCCGGAATCATTTATATCATACCGTGAGTTTGTTGACCGTTTTCCTAAAGGGTTGACTAGGTTGACTGGCAGGGATTTTATATTTGATATTTTTTTTACTATTTGATATATAATTACCCCTAAAAAGGTGGTTATTAGTGTCCTAGCTCCTCAAACGTTTACTGCATGACCTCTGAATTATGATAGCCCGAACAGTGATACAATATTTCCATAAATTAATAAATCAAAGTAAGATGTATGTTAAACTTTATAAAGTTTTGAAAACATAAACAATCACACTAAGACTTGACATATTACCCTCAGGTTACGTGACGAGGCCGTTACTTTCATTTCATATACTTTTGCCATCAATCAGATTTCCCTGTTAAGGTGAGTTCATAGCCTCGCATTTTAAATCTTTTGAATACTTTATAAACCCGCAAGGGGGATACATGCTTAAACCATGAATGCAAGTGTTTTTCTAACTGTATGCTATCCAGATATATTATTGCCTAAGTACCTTCCAGTGCCACTATTTCCATATCATGAAACATTAATTACTTGCGAGTAAACGCAAATATTGTGGATAGATCTATTAGGGGTGACGAATCCCGTTGGTATACCCGTTCATGGGGTAACCAAACGCACTATATTTGACTTAATGGGTAACCTTGGCAAGTTACCTTTCCACAGGGTAATTTGTTCCTCGACCAATGTCACTACGGTGATTTCCATGTTAACGTATTGATGTCATGAGTTTGGGTAATAATACTGTTTTCTATGATAATTGTACTCATTGCAATTATTACTATTTATGGGTGTATAACAACGTAACCACTGTCTATGATGACTTGTATTCAACTATTTATCATAAACCTATGAATTTCACTCAACCATTGTGTTGACCTTTTTAGCACGTTTATCTCAGGTAATTGAGCAACTTATGGCACGAAGTGGCATGGACTTGAAGATGGCTAAATTGTTATCATTCAAACTTTATGTTTCTAGATTTTGGGACCTCTTTTTGTAAAAACTTTGATGAATAAATAAATGATAATAAAATTTTCCAAAACATCTCTTTATGAGTCGTTTTCTATGATTATGTCTGTTGATCCATGAAGTAATACCCTAGATTAGCTTATGCTGCTATATGTCAAAAATGGGGGTGTTACATTAGCGACCACAGTCTGCTTCTTGCACTGCCATAAAATCAATCTACATCCTAGGAATTGACAACCTCCTGTTGTGGACTTCCTATCTAAGCTTGCTCCTGCATAGTCACTGTTAGTATATGCCACCAAATCAAAAGGTAAATCCTTAGGATACCAAAGGCCTAATTTAAGCTGACCTTTAAGATATCTAAAAATTCTTTTCACAACATGAAGATGTGACACTTTAGGGTTAACTTTGAATATGGCACATACACATACAACAAACATTATATCAGGTCTTGAAGAAGTAAGATACATCAATAAGCCAATAATTTATCTATACATGTGTTCATCTACATCTTTACCATCTGCATCTTTGAGCAAAGGCTTATGGGTTTCGATGGGTGTGTTTGCTGTTTTGACATCAATAAAGCCAAATTTCTTCAAAATCTCAATCACGTACTTGTCTTGGCTTATAAAAATCCCATCTTCCTTTTGCTTCACTTACAGTTCCAGGAAGAATGTGAGTTCACCCATAGAACTCATCTGAAACTTCTTATGCATTATCTTCTCAAATTTTGTGCATAACTTCTTCTTTGTAGACCCAAAAATGATATCATCTACGTATACTTGTCCTATCAGAATATCACCTTGGTCCCTCTTGATAAACAAAGTTTTGTCTATCTGTCCTCTTTGAAACCTATTTTCCAACAAATAAGTGGACAAGGTCTCATACCAAGCTCTGAGAGCTTGATGCAATCCATAGTGAGCCTTTTCTACTTTGTAAACTATGTCAGGGAAGTCTAGATCTTCAAATCCTGGTGGTTAATAAAGACTTACTCTTTAATCTTACCATAAAAAAAAGCACTCTTAACATCCATCTGGTACACCACAAAGTCTTTAAAAGAGGCATAGGCTAAGAATAGCCTAATTGCTTCAATTCTGAAAACAGGGGCAAAAACTTCATCATAGTCAATCCCTTCTTCTTGTGTGTACCCTTGAGCAACCAATATTCCTTTGTTCTTTATCACAATGCCTCTTTCATCCTTCTTGTTCCTGTAAGCCCATTTAGTACCTATGGCCCTTTTTGCCATTTGGTAAATCCACCAGGGTCCAAACCTTTTGTAATTTGAATTGTAGAAGCTCATCCTGCATAGCTTCTATCCAACTTGGATCCTTTAATGCTTGGATTACCTTCTTGGGTTCTTATTGTTATAAAAAGCAAGCAAACAAACAATTTTAAAAGTCTTTATGGTTTGTTCTTTGTTGAACTGAACTAAACAAACCATGTTCTTTCAAATTCTTTGTCATTATTCTTGTTTAAGGTGCTGAATTTAAGTCTCTAATGATTTGGTTAACTGGATGATCTTTGTGTATTCTTGTAGTTGGAATAGGACTAACAGGCATAAATGCATCTAAATTGTTCATGTCATCCTCTGCACCATCATCTTCATCATCATCCGAATAAACAATATCTTCCAATTCAGGCATATTTGGATCATTTGGAAGTTCAATGCTTGTTTTTGGATTAACAGCATTAACTTTTGTGCCAGCAGCATTAACAGTTGAACTAACAGCATTAACATTGTTAGTGTTGTTTCCATCACTAGCAATATTAATATTGTTAGTGCTGTTAATATAATCATCCTTCTCTTGAATAATTCTTGGCTCCTCTGTACTTGGAACCTCACTATCTTTCCCTTTAGTTAGATTTACACTTTCATTCCCTGGATCTTCAGCATCCTTCTTTTCCTCCCCTGATGGTTTAAATATAGCATAAGGAGAATCCTTTAAACTAGAAGAGAATGGTGGATCTTGAGTCCATAATGGTAGCAGTATGTAATCTTTTCCAGGTACTGCCTCCACTCTAGCTTTACCTGCATTGTCACATGCATTTGTACCTGCATCACCATTAGACTGATTCCCTGCAACAACTGGCTTATAGTTTATAGATTTTGTTAGTGCATCTATATCAAAAAAGCCAATTAGGTCCACTTTCTGCAATATTAGGTGTATTTTTACTAAATTGAACATGCAGGTTCTCTTCTACTATCCTAGTTCTACTGTTGAATACTCTGAATGCTTTGATATTGGTAGAGTATCCTACAAAGAACCCTTCATCAGCCTTTCCATC